>CANXYC011337808.1:0-19207 GCA_948193065.1 Aleurites moluccanus
TTATTGACTTCCTTTCCCTTTCCATTTCCTTCTATAATATGTAACAATACCCTCCCCTTAATCTCTTTCTTGACCCCAAAAAATAGAGACATCAAGAAACTGTGCTTGAATGAAAGAGTAATCCTCCCAAGTAACATCCTCTGGAGGCAAGTTTGTCCACTTGATTAATCCTTGAGAAACAGCAGAGGTGTCCCTTGTAATAGTTCTGGTTTGTAAAACCTGTTCTGGTTCTGTCATAGGAAAGTCATCATGCATAGCAGGAAGATCTTGCAAAGGTGTGACATGGTCTCCTAGCTTCTTCTTAAATAATGATACATGGAACACAGGGTGTATGGCAGCAATAGATGGTAATTGTAGCTTATAGGCTACCTGCCCTACCTTAGCAAGGACTGGAAAGGGCCTATAATATTTAGCAGTGAGCTTAAGATGCTGCCTTAAAGATATAGATGTCCGTTTGTATAGTTGCAACTTGAGAAAGACCTAATCCCCCACTTCAAATATCCTTTCAGACCTATGCTTGTCCTGCTGCTGCATCATTCTGTTCTGAGCATTGGTCAAATTTTCTTTGAGTGTCCAGTAGTTGCCGTCTATGCTGCAACATGTCTCCTACAGCTTGGACCTTTGATGAACCAGACAGTAGCACTGGAGGGAGTGGAGGAGAGTAGCCATACAATGCCTCAAAGGGAGACATTAAGGCACTGTGGTAGGATGAAGTATACCACCATTCTGCCAAGGACAAATGCTTGTGCCAGCCTTTAGGATGTAGATGAATCATGCATCTCAAATAGGATTCCAAGCACTAGTTCACCCTCTCAGTTTGCCCATCAGTCTGAGGGTGATATGTTGTGCTATAAGTGAGTGTAGTGCCTAATAATGCGAAAAACTCTCTCCAAAAATTGCTTGTAAAAACTCTCTCTCTGTCAGTTACTATTGTTTGAGGTGCTCCATGCAATTTAAACATTTCAGTTAAAACAACTTGAGCCACAGTGTGAGCAATGAAGGAATGTGTCAAGGATAGAAAATGTGCATACTTGGTAAATCGACAAACTACTACCAATATGGTATCCTTACCCTGAGATTTTAGCAATTGCTCAATAAAATCCATTGAGATATGCTGCCAAGCCTAATATGGAATGGGCAGAGGTTGTAACAAGCCTGGAGAGGCATAGTACTCAGGTTTGCACCTAGCACAAGTGTCACAGCCCTTAATCCACTCCTTAATTTCCTGAAGCATACCAGGCCAGTAGAAATGTCTATGCAACCTTGCATAAGTTGCTTGGATGCCTGAATGCCCTCCCAAAGCACTATTATGACAAGTCTGAAACAGATACTGCCTGAGATTTGTATGGACTCCTATATACAACTTCTCTTTAAACCATAATACTCCATTCTTAAAGTTCAAACCCTGGATGACCATTCTTGTCTAATGCTATCTTTTGCAATAGGTCTTGAGCCGTAGGGTCTTGCTCATAAGAACTTATAATGTGGCTCATCCAAGTAGGCACTACCTGAGACAAGGCTGCACAAGAATAGTGCACTTGCTGTTGGCAGTCAACTGGCTGCAACCCATAATCTCTCCTGGATAGGGCATTAGCCACCTTCTTTTCTATTCCCTTTCTATATAATATTTTGTAATCCAATCCCAACAACTTTGAAATAGCCTTTTGCTGCAAGTTGGTGTGTAACCTTTGCTCCAAAAGGTATTTAATACTCTCATGGTCAGTTTTGATAAAGAACTGACCTTGCTCCAAATAGTGTCTCCATTTGGAGAATGCATAAGTAATAGCCAGCAACTCTCTTTCATATACTGATAGACTGTTGTTCCTAGGACCAAAAGCCTTGGAGATGAAGGCAATTGGGTGACCTTGTTGCTGCAACACTGCTCCCATACCCCAGCAACTTGCATCAGTTTCCACTGTGAAGGGACAGATGAAATTAGGCAATGCTAGCACTGGAGCTTGTGTCATTCTGGTCTTGAGGTCTTCAAATGCTTGTTGTGCTTCCCTGCTCCATTGAAATCCCTCCTTAAGCAAATATGTAAGGGGTTTACTGAGTATACCATAATGGTGGATAAACTTCCTATAATACCCAGTCAGCCCCAGGAAACCTCTTAACTCCTTAACAGTAGATGGACTAGGCCAATCCAGCATAGCCTTAATCTTCTTTGAGTCAGTAGACACTCCTTTGCCTGAAATAATGTGTCCTAGGTATTCAATTTCCTGCTAAGCAAATGAGCACTTTGAAAACTTGGCAAAGAGAGACTGATCCTTTAAAATTTAAAGGACAGTTGCCAAGTGTTTCAAATAATCCTGTCCTACTATATATCAGTATGTCATCAAAGAAAACTAGCACAAATCTTTTGAGGTATGGCTAAAAAATGCTATTCATAAGTGTCTGGAAGGTGGCAGAAGCATTTGTGAGCCCAAAGGGCATCACAGTGAACTCATAATGGCCCTAATGAGTTTTAAATGTTGTCTTCTCTATGTCTTGAGGTTGCATCCGAATTTGATGGTAGCCAACTCTTAAATCCAGCTTGGAGAAGAGTTGAGCACCATGCAGCTCATCCAATAAGTCTTCACTGATGGGTATGGGAAACCTATCTTTTATAGTAGCTTTATTAAGTCTTCTGTAATCAATACAAATCTCCAGCTGCCATCCTTTTTTTTAACCAACAAAACAGGAGAAGAAAAAGGGCTAGTACTGGGCTGAATCACTGAGTTTTCTAACATTTTAGTGACCAACCTCTCTATTTCTTGCTTCTGGAAGTGAGGATATTTATAGGGCCTGACATTTATAGGTTGTGTTTGGTACTAAAGGGATTGAATGGTTATGACTCCTAAAAGGGGGTAATCCATTTGGTTCTGCAAATACCTCACCAAAGGATTCCAACAGTTGTTTCAAGTCTAGTTATTCAAGAGTTTCTGATGGCAGTAAGGCTAGTTGCTCTAACTCAGAATGCTCAATGTGACAAATGTAGAATAATGGGGCTTGAAAGTCTAGACCCTTTCTTTTTAAAATTTTATTGGTTACCTTCTAATCACCATGCTGCTATATGCCCTGCACCATTACTTGTTGTCCTTTTAGACTAAAGGAAACACTGGAATTATCAAAATGAAACAAGACTGGATTTAAGCTTTTTAACCAGTCTACTCCCAAGATGATATCAAAATTATTTAACTTGAGAATTCTCAAGTTAAAAGTATAGTCATGCTCCTGCATACTCCATTTAAAATCCTGGCAATGATGATCATAAATCAGCTTCCTTCCATTTGCCACTGTGATAGCAGTTGAGGGAATCCTAACAAGTGGTAACTTCAGGTCCTTAGCCACATTTTGATTAATTAAACTATTGGTGCTACCAGTGTCTATTAGTATCACTAGTTGTCTATTTCTATGTCTCCCCATAATCTTGATTGTTTCAACCCTTTGACTGCCTTCTATAGCATGTACTGATAGTTCCATTTCCTCTAGTAACTCACTTTCCATACCTTGTTCCTCTGTTGCCAATTTTGCCTCTCCAGGATTTGTTTCCTCTTCACATGAAAGAGTAGTTAGGGTTTTAGGCTTACATTGATGTCCAGGGTAATGCCTCTTTCCACACCTATAATAGGTTCTGTGTGGTTGTTTATTGAAGGAAAGAGGCGGTGGAAAAGACTTAGGGATTGTATTAGTGGTATTGTTAGTACTAACAAGTTTAGTTGTAAGGGTATTAGTGGGGCTGCTGTGACTGGGTTGAGATTTCTAGTTAAAAGTTTCAGGTTTATGAATGAAATTTGGGTTTGGTGGCCTTGGGAAATGAGTAAAGTTCAATGCAGGTTTGTTTTGAAATAGTGTATAAATAGGTTTAGTATTCCAAGAATTGGTTACAGAGATTTTAACCCCTTTACCTAGTACTCTTTCTTGCGGCCTAGCAATCTCCACAGTCTTAGAGACAGATCTAGGTTTTAACATTTTCACTACCAATCTGATTTCTTCTCTCAGTCCACCCATAAAACAAGACAGAAAATACTCCTCCCTGAGTTCTGGCATGAATCTTTCTAATCTCAACCTTAGATCCTCAAATTTATCTAGGTAGTCCCCTACTGATCCAACCTGTCTTAAGTTCATAAACTCTTTAATAACATCACTCACATCATCATCTCCGAACCTCTCACATAGTGCTTCTTCAAATTCCCTCCAAGACTTCATCCTACCTCTATTCCAATTTTGAAACCATGAGTCTGCCTTCTCCACAAGGTACAGACGGGGTATGGATAGCCTCTGTACTTCTAAAATCTGATAAATATTGAAGTATTTATCACATTTCTTGAGCTAAACTCTTGGTTCTTCTTCATTGAAGGTCATTAAATCAATCTTTGGACAAAAGAGTGAATTAAGGTTTCTATGCCCAAGATAATTACCTTCAATGTTTTGATCTGAAATTCTCAGTTCAGGAGCCTCTTCATGGTTCTGCAGTGCAGCCTCACTACTGCTTCCTCCCCATGCCACATAAGGGTTAGGCAGAATCCCTCTTTCTCCAATTCCATCAGCCCTACTGATTCTCATTTCAGTGTTTCTTTGTGTCTTAATCTCAGCAGCCTCTTGAGAATCAATCATTTCTTTCCCCTTTTTCACAGTTAGTCTTTTCAAGAGTTCTTTAATCTCATTAAGTTTCTCATCATTCTTTTCTTTGTATTCTTGGAGCTCAGCCCTGGATCTCAGAGTTACTTCATGCAGTTCTTGCACATGCTCCTCCATCTCAGCTAATCTAACCCCCTCATTCGACGCCACCACAGACTTAGTCATGCTCAGAATTAATCATTGGATAATAGCTCTATCGTAGCAACTCTAATACCATATTTTAAGCTGGTCAATTCTTAGTAGTTTGGTAATAACAGTTCTAGGGTTTTAATCGAAGGAAGAAGAAGAATTGAAGAAATAGGAAGAAATAGAAGAATAGGAGAAGAATTAAGAGAAGTATTTTATTGTTGAATTTCTGGAATGAGAATACAGAACTATCATTACTACCTTTTATACATTTGTTTTAGTAGTATTGTACTATTGCAGTAACTATCCCAAAACTACCTCTAACAACTTTTCCCTCAAAACCTTAAGCCCAGATCCTATTCAATTACTCCTAATTCTACTACCAAACAACCCTTATACTAATAGCAATACAGCTTACTCCTATTACACAATTTACTGCTCCTCTCAGTCATTCTTCAACCCATTTATTACTGCCTTCCTTTCCCTTTCCATTTCCTTCTATAATATGTAAAATAACCATTACATAGTTGCATTTTCCCAACCATTATGATGAATCACCTTGACTGACACCATTGACATAGCTGATATCATAATTTTTCTGAAAAAATTCACGGTTGCTCTGACCATGACCATTACATTTTAGTCACAACACAATGACACACCTAAACTGCAAGTGCAATTTAAAAACTTGCTGCATATGACCCAAGTCTATACATTTTGACCAATTATGATACTAGCTTGATACATGTATCCAAGCAGATGTGAATATTGACTAAAAGAAATAACAACCATTTGCATCTTAAATTCCTAGTGGCACTACCTGAAGCAAGGAGAAATCATCGACTAGCTGTGACAATATTCCAGCTACAAAAGCATCTCCTGCGCCTGTAGCGTCCACAGCATCCACCTTTAAGCCCCTGACTCTCCCGCTGAACTCCTGCCAACATAGAACAAGGTGCAATTTTGAATACTCAAAAGGCGGAGTTACCATCACACCAGAAGGAAAATTACAAATGGTATTAGAACCATGGCGAGCTTAATTAGTAACTAACTAAAATGCTTTTGTTTTTGTTTTTTGTTTTTTTAACAAATCGTCCAGATTTATTAGAAGAGAGTCCCTTAAAGCAGCTCTTGACAATAATAACTTAGAACACCAATAGGGTTTTACAAAATTGCAATTTGATGGCAGAGTTTATGGCTGTTATTATTTGGACAATTTGAGAGATTATGCCTGAAACTTAGCTTAGTAATTCAAAGACTTTGATCCACAGTCCAATAAGCAAAGCAAAGTTCAATTTTAGCCAAGCATGTGAAATCAGTTATCTGGCTTGTTCATTATCATTCTCCTATAAAGTTCCGGAATGAAGTAAAATTTTCTCCTTCACTTTCTCTCTCTGTTCTGTTTCCTTTTAGTTTTTCTGAATTTAGGAAGCAAAGCATGCCATTGTCGTCCTGAAAGTATATTCTTGCTCATAAAAGAATCAATTCCTTTCAAATTTTAATCCAACTCAAAGCAAGAACAATGCAATTAGTTGACACAATGGAAGTGAATAATTTTGATACTTACCTCAGTGTAATACCGGCAACCATCTGCACCCTCGGTAACAAGAAGCAATTTAAGATTTGGATGGAACAGTTTTCGAACAACTGCATCATCATATGGATCTTCTCCTTTAGTTAAGAAAGCTATCTCTTCTTCACTTATCTGAAAGATATAATGTAGCAGTTATCATCACTAATCATCAGAGTTGGTATTTCTAATTTTCTATCCATAATATGCTATGTCTAGAAAAGGGCAAGTAACATGATTAATAACAAGGAAAAAGTTCTTAATCTACATTTGAAAGGTTATACCTTTATGATATCAGCAAGTTCCCAGATGCTAAGAATGCCTTCCCTGGCACTCTCAGCAGAAGACCACAATGGAAGTCTTAGGTTAGGATCATATGATAAAAGGACACCAGCATCTTTTGCAGCTTTTGCTGCTGCAATGTGTGCTGACTTGCACGGCTCTGTTATAAGACTTATGGAACCATAGTGAAAGATTTTTGCCTGCCATGGGACAGAAAAACGGAGCAATAAGTCAAAGTTCTATTGGCTAAGATTTTGCTCCACCAAAGGAAAATAAAGGTAATAAAAGAAACAAAACCTACAACCACCACAGAAATTAACAAGGTAATTATGATTTAAAATTCATCCATTTTTTAAAAATGTCTATTTCCGCAATGTTTATGCTACAATAAAGTTGACTTCCTATTGGTGCTTGCAGTTCTGCCATGTTTCAGTTTAGTGAATGTTTGTTATTCTTCTATTACAACTTTTAAAGTGTAAATCAAATAATATTTGATAACTCAAGATCAATATTGTTGACAATAGATAAAAAATCTTAAATCAGACAGCAATGGCAAAAGAAATTGATGAAGGTAACAAACATTATATTAAAGGCATTTTGTTTTCAAACAAAGGTGATAAAAAAAGTGAGAGAACTAAAAGTTAGGAGACCTAACTTTCATGTAAAAATATAAACAGGAAACTATGGTTAGTTCATATCTCAAAAACCATTTCGGTTATAGCTGAAAATTTGTTTTGGACAAATTTCCTAGTTATCTCTGTGTAGTAAGTCCTTTAATTAGATCACGTGATAACAACCTAAATGAATTCAATCAATTAAAATCATTCAAAAAAAAAAAAGGGCTATAGCACTGAGATCAGTGTATTGTCCAACATGAAAAAAAAAAATAGTTGAGTAACAAGGTGTCACTGGTGACAAAATGAAGTCTGAAATGCAAACATGTTAGCAGTTTGCAAAGAGTTGAAGGTTAAATCTGCTACTTACATGCTGTGTATCATGTGCGATTGAACAAAATTAAACTAAAGGACAGACAACAACCTAATAACTTGTATAGAATAGATATCTGCAGCTATTTTTTTAGTAGTTTATATTAATTTTGCTTTTAATAAGTACAGAAATAACAATCTTTACGTACCTTCCTAATCAAATTAAGATCAAGTTCATCTTCTTGAAGCAACATGTCAGCACTAGGATTACGGTAAAACATGAACTCACGTTCTCCATCATTTCTTAATGTTACAAATGCTAATGCGGTTCGTGCACCAGGATCAAAACGCATTCCTTCATTGTTCACGTTATTCTCCTTTAAAATATCAGCAAGCATGTATCCGAATTCATCTTCACCGACCTGCACGTGTCACATAGAAGATTGAAACTCCATAGACAGATAAGAATAAATGTTTCTCATTGTTTCTTTTGGGAAAGTTGACTAAATTAATATTCTAGCAAGCATGCACTAGTTTAAATGAGATGATCAACAGAATAAAGCTGTTGATTAAGTGAAAAGTTAGTTGACATTCCTAAATTCAACAGATTGGTTTGCCTAATTAATTACATTTTAACTTCAGCTGTACATAATGAGTCAACTTTCTTTCAACTTTAAAGTGGTGACTAGCAGCCTATTTGACTAGCAGGTGACAATGTTAGAAAAGTGATCCATAAATTCACAGCATTGTTTAAATTAATAATTGATCAGTCATGTCAACTTGGCAAACATCTCAAGTCAGCTCTGCATCCTAAAGTACGATTTAAGGCATAGAAAGTGGTAAGACATCATGATGATCATTGTGTAGTCCCACCACATTGAGTATAATGGAATTCTACCCGCAAATCACTAGGATTACAAATTGATGATTCTGATATGGCTTAAGGGCGGCTATAACTGGTGAAAAATGTAGATACACTAGTAGTAAACTAGTAGCATAGTGTGTATTTAACATAATATGGTGGAAACCGCATTTGATTAGAAGAGGGAACCACCTGGAAAATCAAAGGAAGCTCTATCCTAATTCACTAGGCAATTTTATTAGAGAAAAATAGCAGATCTACCATTTAAAGACCCAACATGTAGGCAAATTTCCTTTTTTAATAAATGCATGAAAATATGAGCAGCAATGTAGAGGTCCTTTGCATTTGCCCCATAGTAATATTTTGGAATTAATCCTATTCAATTCATTTTTTTAATCACAAAATAATTAGGTTTTTCATGTTTAAAGCAGGGGAAACTCTAATCAGGGAAAGCATCAGCAAACTTATCCTATTATGCATTTCACTCTTCTATGTTTCTAGGAATATCAAGGATTTGTACCATATATTGATATCATCACTGCTTAATGAAAATTAGTGAGGATCTTATCAATAAACATGAAACATATATGAAGAAGAGTGCTGTCTTAAAAACATGTGAGATGAAACGAGAAACATCAATCCAAGCATGCAACTATGATAGATAGGCTTAAACCCTAAGTCCAATAAAAATAAAAGATGACATAAAGTTGATTAAACTGTAAAAGAAGATATATGATGACTCCAGTAATTCTTTTATATGGTTCAAAATTCAAGTTGAAAACATCACAAGTACAACGAAAAACCCAGATGAGGCACAACACTCGTCTTTGATGTCAGTCAAGAGTTGGGAATTAGCACCAATTTTTCAGAGATGTGGAGCAACTTTTAGTTCCCAAGACACAAGAACCCCTGCACCTCAACATTCAATCCTAGTGGGAATGTGGACTGAACACATAAGTTTGTTGAGTCTCAACGCGCGACAACAACAACAACTAAGCCTTAAACCCAAGCTAATTTGGTGCCTCAATGAAATAAATTCTCAAAAATAGTAATTTCACACTTCATTTACCAATTTAAAGCATGCATGAGTTTTATTTTGACATCAATTCTAATTTACTCCAACCAACCCCACATCATTCATTCTTTTCTTTTTCATTTTCTTAGGCTATTCTCTTTCTTTGCTTTTCCTTTATGGCAAGTGTTTTTTTTTTTTAATAGTTTCAGTTTTATATTAGCTTCGACAACCAAATCTTATTTCTTAATTCTTTAAGCGTAGATGTTATTCATTTGAATCATAAACCCAGATTAGATTCTATAACATAACTGTGGTCTCAGAATTCCAGCAGCCTATTCTCCATACGTCTTATGTCTTAGTCCAACCCTAATTCTAAACAATTTCTTAGTCTGAAACACCTTCTCATACACACTGAAATCTAAGAATGTCTAGTCTACAAATTCCCAACCCACCACAAATCCTTACCTATCAAATAGATCCTTCTCTGTGTTGATTACATGGCCATTTGACTATGAATTTTATAAATACTCTTTCTTGTAAGAATTTTATAAATACTCTTTCTTATAAGAATTTTATAAATACTCTTGCTTATATACCTAATAATGATTATCAGAAAGTATGAATATAGTTACAGTGGTACCTTCCCAATAAAAGCTGAGGAGCCACCAAGTCGAGCAATACCAACTGCAACATTTGCAGGTGCACCTCCTGGAGCCTTTTTAAATGCAGGTGCATCAGCCAATGAAAGACCATTGATGGTTGGGACAAAATCAATTAACATTTCTCCAAAGCAAACCACCAGGGAGGAGTCTTTTGTTTCAGTTAACCCATCACCCGCAAATGCTTTACCTAATACAAATAAAAGTTAAAAGTAAACAACAAAGTTAACAACTGCAGAAAGCTAGATACAAAAAGAAATCTGTTTATGCAAATAAATAGATCTTTAAAACAGAAATGGAATTATGAGTTCATATAAAAGATGTAATAATCATTAATCAAGTAACTTGCCAAAAGTGACGATCTCAGAATTAAGATGAGATTGAACTTCAATGCATAAAATATAACCACAACCAAAGAAACCTTATGAGGTCCCTAAAGGCTATGATCACACAACAGACTCTTCTAAAATCTCTTAATGTGGCAACAATCTGATTCTTTAATTTAGCTCAACTAAGCTACTTGTGACCCACCAAAACCTCCTTATCAAGAAGTCCAACCACCTATGTTGAAACCCTCTCTAAGGACCAAGAACAAGCTTAGCTTTTATAGGAACAGGAAAAAAGGTAACATATTAATCTGGTTAAAATCAATTCAATAAAATGATCAATAAATTACCAATCAGAAAATTGATCAATCAGCACTAACTCTACCTAAACCTAGTGTAAAAGATTGTGAAGTGTACTCATCAGATATATAAAACACGTGTATCAAATTAAAGGTTAAAAAAGAAGTTCCCAAAGATAAAACAAAAGGCCATTTCCATTTCCAGTTTCAAGAAATGAGGATTTGTTACCTTGCAAGCTGAATCGAGGAATGGAAACAAGAGGAGGAGAAGAGAAACCAGATGAAGCTCTAACATTCCAGCGTCTGAAAGTAACCGAATGAACAACAACACCAAAGCATAAACAACTAGAGTGAAGAGCCATGCACTCAAAATGAAAGTCTTTTGAGCTTTTTCTTTATTTGATATAAGCAAAAAAGCATCCAATTTGATGGGTACCCAAGTAGAAAGAATTGATCTTTATGTCGATAGAATTAATGGGTAAGAGTAGGAAACAGAGAAAATGGGTGATGGGTTTGAAGAGTAATCAACATTGGATTTTACGAAGGGAAACAAGAAACAAAAGAAAAGGCAGTGTCTCAGGAGCAGGCAGTGTTGGATAAAATTGTGGAAAGTTGTCTGTTTGAGGTTCGAGTTAGCGGAGAAAGTAAAGCAGTTTATTGGTCTTTTCGGTTGTTAGCCACTGTTTTTTTGCATTTTTTGATACAAACAAACGAACATGGCCTTTGCCCGAGGAACAGTAGTAACACTCTCCTTTCCAACACTGGGTTTCTAATTGATGGCTCCATTTAATAGATAATTATAAACTTTTGCTTCCAGCGACTAAATAAATGAGAAATTTTTAGATAAATTTATTGGATATCATTATTATTACAGTTTAATTATTAATATTATCATGATTAATTAATAAAATAAATTTAATTTATTACAATGTAGAAATAGCAATACCTAAATTTATTTCATCATATTAAATTATGAGTTAATTAAGTAATATGATACATCATCATATTAATTATAATATAGAGTTATAATTTAATTAATTAATTATTATATTAATTTCATGAGTAATTATTATTTGAAATTATTTAATCATAGTTTATAATTATACCTAATAAATTAAATTCATCTAAATTTTTTTTAAATAAATACCATTTTATATTTTTCTCATTCATTTAAAAATAATTATTAATTTAATTAATTGATCACTAATCATTAATTTGATTTAAAAAAGAACTATTATTTTAATTAATTAACCAACAATCAGTAATTCGAGTTAAAAAGAACTATTAATTCAATTAATTAATCACTAATTTTTAATTTAATTTTAAAAATATTAATTGATTAATTAATCACTGATTATCAGTAATTTTTTATTTTTTAAACAGGTGATAAAGAAAAGATAAAAATAATTTTTATTTATTTATTTTATTGATAAAATAAATTTATAATTAGGGTTAAAATGAGTGTTTAAAGTAGTGTTATAAACGCTAGCACTCCTCTTCACACTAAGGCGAAGCACGGACGCGGAGTTTTCGTACGCGGAGTTTTCGAATCGATTCGAACTCTCAAACTGAAAAAATAATGGAGAATAAAATTTTCGAAACCCTAAAAAATAATAAAATTGAATCGAAATCGAATTAATATAATAGGACGGAATCGGAGATACTTTGATCTTCATACCAAGAACCGAATTGTATCCGAATTATCTCAAATCCCCTAACCGAATAAATAATTTATATATATTTAAATAATTATAAATTTATAATATATACATATTTTTATATTTATACAATTATAAATTTATAATATATGGTATATATATTATTACTTATACATGTATTTATATTTATATAATTATAAATTTATAATATTTTTTATATACATTATAAAATTATATTCAAATTCTCAAATATCCAAATTAAATTTTCGAATATCGAAATCGATTTAAAATATATATGAATTAAAATCGAATTTTCAAATCGTACCGTACCAAATTTTTAGAATAACTTGATACGAATATTTTTTCCATTTGATTTAGGACTGAAAATTTAAAAATAAAATTTAAAAATTTTAATTCGATTTAAAGATTTTCAGATCGTGACTTTAGCCCCATGCACAATCCTACTTCACACCATGTCATAGTAGCCGTACTTATCATTGTTCAGTTATGTTTAGATAATGATATGGGCTAAATCTCTTGAACTGCATATTGGACTCAATTTGAATTATTTATCCTTTAGTATATTTTATCTTTTATTTTATATATTATTTATATATTATATATCAATATTTTTTTATAAATAATATGATATATAATAAAAATATGAGATAAAAAATAAAATATATAAAAAAAGGGGAAATCAAAACTGTATTAAGTCTTTTCTGAACTTTTAATATTTTAAAATTTCATTATCGTGAAATCTCCCAAACTATACCAATTAAAATTGTAATAAATCTATTCAAATTGTTGACTTTTGATAATATATTCTTAAGCTATCCATTTATGTATAAATTAATTTATTATTAGAAAAAACATAAATTAAATTCCATCTAAAAATCACTTTATTCCAAGTTGATATAATACTCTCATTTTGATAATATTCCAACAATTAAATAATAGAAAGTGCACTATTAAATAGTTAATAACTTTATTCAATTGATTATCAATCAATTAATGCTTTACCCCAACTCGAATGTTTGGCTCTTGAATTGCCTTACAGTTGCAGACTATGTTTTATAATTGTGTAGAGAATTATGGCTTCAAATTATGTATTATCTTGGCTTGAGTGACAAGATCAAAAGCGTCACCAGGGAATTTACCAAAAAAAAAAGTCATCAGGAAGGGAGAGATTAACGTTAGCATCAAGCTTGGCGAAATTGAAACGAGTGGAGGAGATCTCGCAACCGTTGAGGATACAATCGTGGAAGAAGAGACGGAGAGTGCCAGCGGCAGTGGTGAGGTTGGCAATTTGTTTGTAATTGTTTCTGGAATTATTTTAGTGAATCTTGGACAAGATTTGATATAGTAGTTGTAACTTGTAAGAAAGTCTTGATTCAGCAAGGAACAAGGAAGATGAGAAGGAAATTAAAACGAAGAATAATGACGATCATCTCGTCATGTTGGGAACTCCGTAAAGAAAGAGAGAGCGAAGGGATGAGAAGATAGAAAAATTAATATACTAAGATTGATAGGACTTATTTTAAAATTAAAATTACTTACGTGTACTTCATATCATCTTTTCGTTGGGAAAAAAAGCGAAAAATGACTTAAAAACTTGTATGAAATACTTGTAATTTATCCGTACATCTAACATACATATCATCAAAAAAGAAGATTGTCAAGGAGAATTAAAAGGCACAACTTTCTTTTTTTTAAGAGATTCAAAATAGAATAACAGAATAGAGGCTAATAAATATTATTGGATTTAGAATAGGTTTAGGGGATGTTTAGTATAATAATTGTCAAATGTGCAATTAATACAAAAATATAATTGATAAATCGCGAATCACTATAAACAGTTAAATTATTAAAAGAATTTATCGATTAAAATGAAATTTTATCATAATGAAATTTTTAATTAACCAAATAAATAACATAAATTTTTTCAATTGATAACGCAAATATTAATAATTGATAATTAAGAGTATTTAATCGTCCAATTAAATGCCCCTCTTATTAAGAGAAATTATACAATCAATGGTGATTTCAATTAAGATTTCTAGCATCCACCAAGGAATTTTCCTCATCAGGCAGCAACGTTTGGCAACAAACTTAATTCTAAGTTTCTAACACATGACATTGCCATTAAAAGTCACCATTTCCCTCCCTTCATTTCCCTTAGAGTTCACGAAAATAAAGAAAGAATAGAATAGATATTCCATCCTCGTTTTTTTAAAATTTATATATAAATTTTATAAACTTAAAAAATATTTACTGTACATAAAATAAATTGTTATATATTTAAGCAGTTTTTTTAAAAGTACCATTAATTAGAAATTAAAAATTTAGACAATAATAAATAAATAAATTTAAAAATAAAATAAATAAGTAAAGATTAGAGATTTTCACCTACCACTTAAAATAATAGTAATTATAATAAAATATAACTCTATCAATATTTTATTTTTTTTCTGATTAGGGTCATTTTTTTATATTATTTTTTTAATATAACTGATTTGTAATTATATTTTATCTAAAATAACTGTTTTTAACGAGTGTTTTAAGGACACTCATTATGAAAATTGATATTTAAAATATTAATCAAAATTTATGATTATAAATTTTCTATTTTATGAAATAACTATTTTTACAAATAACTTTGAATTAAATTGAAAATAATTATTCCGTATCTCTATTATATTTCGTGCTATTCAATAAATATAACAAGTCTCATGTCAAATTAAAATTGAAAAAATTCTTTCTGGTTAAGTTTATATGTAAATTACTAAATTTATTTATTGTCAATAATAAATCAACAAATTTGTTGAGTGCTGATTTTCAGAAAAATTTTTGTGTACGCTGTGATTATATTGTCATATATTATACATTTAAATGATTATTATGTTTATTTTTTTAGTCATATTCTACATTGATAAAACTTACATGTATTTTGTGGAATAGAAAATTAATAAAAAGAAGTCATTAACCTAAAGTCAAGATTCAAAGTTGTCTAGTGTTTTTTTATTCTTTTAATTTCTAGATGGGCCAATTGTTAAAGCTAGATAATATATATATATATTACATCTATTTTGGAATAAAGAGACCATTTTTTTTTACTAGAAGGTCCAATTATTGAATTAGGATGGATGTTACATTAATTTAATTTTTTCTAGTCTATTTGATTTTTTTTATTTTATATATTAATAGCGATTAAAATTTTTTTTATTAATTTTCTTTTATCATATAGATCATAAAATTATGCAAAAACGGAATAAATTATGGCTCAGGTGAGACTAAAATATTCAGTAAAAAATTTTATTAATTTAAAAAAAAATATTAGTCATCTAAAATCATCGTTTTATATGAATTTAACACTTAAATTATATAAAAAAAAATCATTTAATTAACTTAAATCCAATTTTTATATGAACTTGACATAAATATAAAAAAAATAATTATTTTTTCAATTTATTTAAAAATAATTTTTTGAGTTCGTGCTTGTAATTATGTTACATCTATTTTGGAATAAAGAGAATAACAAGTATATTGTTTTAATTAATTAAAACTTGAAAAATTAATGCATATTTCCTTACAAATGAATTTCTGAAATGCCATGATATAGTTGATGTATATGGGCATATTGCATGGCACTATGAATTTCATAATCCTCTGTTTTTCCTTCCACACATATTTTTCCTTTCAAACACGTGTGGGTCCTATGGCAGCTCTGCTAAGCAGACAAAATTTTCTTGCTCTTATTCTTTTCAAAATTTGACTCATAACTACCAAAACGACCATAACTTCCAATCACAGAGTTTAGCCACTTATATAGTTTGAGGTCCAAACACGGCAGACATACTTTCCAAGACTCTCTTTACTTTTATATTTTATTTATGTTCTTTTAATTGATGAAGTTCCTAGAAATCTCCAACATTTTATTTTCTAATTTTAAGATAATTTTTTTTAATCGGTAAGTTAATATTGAAGGGGTTACTTGTCCTTCTTTTATATATATATAACTATCACTATAAATATGAAAATTCTCATCATGCATGATATAAATTTAACTCTTATATTTTTATAAGAAACAGATCATATATAATCAGTCTTATTCATTATAATAATCAAAAAAAAATTTATAATAATTAAATATTTAAGTTAGTGTCATAAAATAATTAAGTATTAAACTATTAATTAACTATTATTTAATTTTCAAATTAGCTTTTGTAATCAGCGGAGTCATATTAGGGTAAGAGGCACATGTCCTCTTGAATTTAATTTCTTTTTTTATAAATTATTGGATAAATTATTATTTATTTCTTAAGATTTGATCTCATTATATTTTTATTCATATTATTTGAGAAATTCACTATTTAATTCATATACTTTAATTTCGTCTGCATAATTGATTTTTCCATTTATTTTACCTTTAAAATCTTATAAAAAAATTAAAATACCCTTCATATATATTTAAATTTTCATCCGACAAAAATAAAATTTTTTAATTTTTTTTTACTGTGACAATTTTATATGAAGTGATTATTATAATTTAAATTCATGATTTTATTTAATTATAAAATTGATACTAATCTAATAATTTAATTATAAATTTTAAATTTTACTAAAATAATAACAAAATTATAATAAGAGATAAAATTCTTTACTTGCACAATGTTATAGCCTTATATTCAATTTTCAAATCAACAATATTATAAATTATGTAATAAAATTCACATATAAATTGATATAAATTCTTCTTAAGAAATAAGCACTTTAATAAAAAGGGTAATGAAAATGATGAAATATCTCTCTTTAACTGATACTCAAAATAAATAAGCAATATATCATTATTATATAAATAATTTTCAGTTTAATTTTTTCTTACTATCCTGAGGAGTATTAACTTTTTCAAATCTTCTCCCATTAATAGTTGCAAACCCAATTTTCCTTATAAATAAAGACACAGATGCAAATAAACAGAAATCAATAAATAAATATCGAATCACCTAAAAAAAATATTATCTAATAAATTTATACAATTATAATATGGGTATTTGTTTGTTCTTTTGAGCTGTAAATAAAAATTTATATGAAATTTTATAATTTTCTTTTTTAGAAATCCACTTTTAAGTATCATTTTATATTATCTCTTTTCAAATTATTATAATATTATTTCTAAATTAGTTGGATGAATTAGTGATTTTAACTGTGAAAGTTTAAAAAATTTAAAATAACAAAACAACTATATTTAATGTTGCTGAATTTATTGTAAAATTATAAGCGTGCTTACAATTAATTTAAAATTTGGCTAAATAATTCAATAAAATTTAATATTTAATCTTTTTAGTACTGCAATTAATTTATAAGTTTCATTGAGTGATTTGAGATGTATAATACAGAATGAAATACTATAATCACTTAATAAATAAAGCAGAAAAAAATAAATTATGAAAAGATTACTTTCAAATAATATAATTGTGTTTTCTTTCATTATTTTATGCGTTGATCCCTAGCTTTAATCACTCTTAAAAAAAACATCTATTAGTTGATTTTCTTATTCATTTTTGCTTTTTTCTTTTCACCTTTGAGCCTGTCTCGATTAAACGAGCAATAAATTAAAATTTATAATTTGTTAAATCATATACAAAATATATAGTTATAAAATGAAGTGTAAATTTTAAAATGTATATATTGAAAAATTTAATTTATTTTTTTTGTAAAATTTATGAAAGAAAATAATTTATTGAATTAATTAGTTAAGAAGAGAAATGATGGATGGTAGAATTAAGTTCAAAAAAAAAATTATTTTTTAGGATTGCTTAATTATTATTTTTTCCAGAGAATTGCTTAATTAATTGTTAATTTATTATAGGCAAAACTCATTCTGAAATTCTTAAACTTTATCTTTTTTTATTATTGAGTCCCTAAATTTAATTTTATACTGATTGCACTCTCCAACTATCGATTTCTTATTTATTAAATATTTTTTTTAATTGTAATCGACGAAATTATGTTATATACGCGTTAAAAGCACATGAAAGGAAATATAGCAACCGACTAAATTACAAAAATGAAAAAAAAATTATTAAAAACACTTAAAAAAACAAAAAGGGTGTTGTTTTAAACAACCCTAATCTATCCATTTCTTCTTCTTTTTCTCACATCCCCTCTCTGTCAAAACAACAAAGAAACACCCTGCTTCCTGCAACGCCAATGAAGTCTCCACAATATGCACAAGGAAGAAAAACCAATTCAACACACATGCACAATCAGTTTCAAAACACAGAAGCAAAGCACAAACCTTGACAACACTGAGAATATTCTTTCCTTGGGGCCTAAATTTCCCAAGAACACTGATGGCCTGTGGAGTGAGTCCTATATGACCAATAACTATAATTTCAACCTCAACAATAGCTTTAGCAACAGTAATTCTGGTAGGTGAACCTCCTTCTAGGTTAATCGCGTCCATTCCTCCTTCTAATTTAATCGCGTCCATTCTATTAGAAATACTTCTTATATTATAGAATAGGAATTTCACTTGTATTATATTAAGAATTATGTATTAATTAGGAATCTTTATTTGCTCTGTATTTATTTATCTTTTAACTTTATTAGATGTGTATAAATAGGGTTGTACTCTTTTGATTAATTTAAGAATAAAATACAAATTTCTCACAATAATCTTAACATGATATCAAAGCTTATACTCTTACAAGATCTATAATTTTTTTTTCTTTTTCTCTGTTCCTCCAATAAATCTTATTTCTTTTATTTTCCACAGTCCTCCATAATTCTTTTCTAATGGCTTCTATTACTCCTTCATCCTCTAACCCAATTTCTTCTATTCCCTCTACTCACACTCAT
>CANXYC011338236.1:0-36155 GCA_948193065.1 Aleurites moluccanus
TAGCACTATCAAATCATATCATAAGTCAAATCATGGTTCTCATTTAGAACATAAGAATGTCTACAAAGGATGGCATTATCAAATCACATATAAGATAGAACTGATATCATATCATAACGTATCAGTAGCACCTTAACGTGCACATATGCTTGCGCAGACATATGCCTAGAGCTCATGGCCCCCTCTAGGTGGAACACTGATAAAAACCCTATCAGTTGGGCTCCCATTATGCACATGGACCAATGAATTTACTCTCATTGAGAAAAGCATTCTATACTTATGTATATCATAGGTCATCATAATAAAATGTTCACAAAATTCAGATTTGGTCAAGAGACCATATATTATATATATCAAAGGCTTATTCATGATCTTGGTTCAAGAAGATAACCAAGTCATTTTATACATTAAGTGTTTACATGAAGGAGATAATCTAATAAAGGATTCATATCATAAAGTATATACATGAATATTTAATAATTTATCTCATAAGGAGAAATATACATTTATGTAATTCATAACTTACTTCTCAGCAATTCTTTCCACTACATAGATAAACACTTGCTTAGATGAAAATCCCCATCAATTCCTTGAATTGTCCAAGCCTAATCAAAATTCCAAAATTCTACAAATTAGGGTTTCCTCAATAATGATACATAATATGGTTTCTTATAATTTCAACCATCTTATAGTCTCTATTATTGTTTCCTAACATCAATGTAATTTATCTCTTAAAGAAAATCTGAAATTTATGAACATAGTCACTATTTATGTCACTATTCATCAAAACTCATAAATTATGGTACCTACCATACTACTCATAATTAATAGCCTTAAATGTTCATAACAGGCTCTATATAACTCATAATAATTATTCTAACTACCAAAAATATTAATCTAAAAAGAGAAAAGAAGTTTGGAGAAAATCACCTTATTTTCCCCAAAACTGAGCTCTTGAAGGATCTGGGCTTGAAATGTTGACTAAGCCTTTGAATGAGTTAATTTAGCGATTTAATGCATTAATTCTGAGTATTAATACATTAAAAAAATAAATGGAACAGATTGGAGAGAAATAAGAGAAGAAATAAAGAAGAAAGAAAGAAAAGAGAAGAAATTATCATGGAAAGGATGGCTACTACTTCTCCATTAAATAAGCTACTGCTTCACTAATTTCCCTCTTCGCTACTTTTCACTTCTCCAATCCCACTTCGCAGAATGCCACTTCTGCAATTCCACCTCGCCAATCCCAATTTGCTGAATTCCACTTCGCAGAATGCCACCTCGGCAATTCCACCTCGCCAACCCACTTCGCAGAATGCCACTTTGGCAATTCTACCTCGCCAATCCCACTTCATAGAATTTCACTTCGCAGAATGCCACCTCGGCAATTCCACCTCGCCAACCACACTTCGCAGAATTCCACTTCACAGAATGCCACTTCGGCAATTCCACCTTGTCAATCCCACTTCGCAGAATTCTACTTCTCCAAATGCCACCTCGGCAATTCCACCTCGCCAATCCCACTTCGCAGAATGCCACTTCGGCAATTCCACCTTGCCAATCCCACTTCGCAGAATTCTACTTCGCTAAATGCCACCTCAGCAATTTCACCTCGCTAATCCCACTTCGCAGAATTTCGCTTTTCCAAATGCCCCCTCGGTAATTCCACCTCGCCAACCCCACTTTGCAGACGAGGAGCCATCTAGCCCTACCTGTTCTGCCGAGCTGGAAAACCTTTCTCGCCAACTCACTCTAAACCAGCTTGTAAATGAGCTACTAACATCTAAACTCCTCAATTCTACAACTATCTATATTACACATAAAGAAACATTTTCTTTCTTACTTACACTTGACTCGCTCAGCCTTTAACATTCTCAAAATAATCAATACTTAGACTTATTGCAAGAATAGCGAACTGAATATGTTCTGGTCGAGGAAGCATACCTCCTCACACACACATAATTCACAAAATTGCCATAAAGACTTAAAATTAAATATATAAATCTGCAACTTTTACATTTTACACTTATCCAATAACTTATGCAAGATCATGACAATTGACTCACAAAATTCTTCCCAAATATTGATTCTAAAATACTAATCTGCTCAAAATAAACAATCATAAAAAAAAAAATAACAGGTATTACATTTTTCCCCTCTTAAATAAATTTATCCTCGAATTTAAAGAATTCACTTTAAACTTGAAATAAATGGGGATATCTAGCTCGTATAGCTTGCTCACTTTCCCATATGCACTCCTCCATTACTTGATTCTTCCATAAAACCTTAACCATTTCTATCTCTTTATTCCTTAACTTTTTGACCAATTTATCAATAATTGCTATAAGAACCTCTTCATAAGTCAAGTCTTGCTGAAGATCTACTGCTTGAGCTTGCAACACATGAGAAGAATCTGTCACATACCTTCGAAGGATTGACATATGAAAAACTGGATGCACACTATCTAGATTCGGTGGTAAGGTTAGTCTATATGAAACCTTTCCAACCTTATCCAAAATCTCAAATGGTCCAATGTACCTTGGAGATAACTTGTCTTTTTTGCCAAACCTTAAGACTCCTTTCATAGGTGAGACCTTTAAGAATACTAAGTCTCCAACTACAAACTGAAGGTCTTTCCTCCTCGGGTCTGCATAACTCTTTTGTCGACTAAAGGTTGGCTTCAATCTTTCCCTTATGAGTGGAACCTTCTCTGCTATATACTAAATCAATTCAGGCCCTTCAATATGCTTCTCTCCCATTTCATCCCAACATAAATGAGACCTATACCTCATACCATACAAAGCTTCATAGGGAGACATCTAAATCGTTGAGTGATAGCTATTATTGTAGGCAAACTCTATCAATGGCAAGTGTTTATCCCAATTTCCTCCAAAATCCAAAATGCACATCCTTAGCATATCTTCTAGAGTTTAGATAGTTCTCTCAGACTGCCCATCCGTCTGCAGATGAAAAGCTGTGCTGAAATCGAGTCGAGTGTCCAAAGACTCTTGCAATTTCTACCAAAACCTTGAAGTGAACTGGGTACCTCTATCGGATATGATGGAAATTGGTATTCCATGAAGTCTCACTACCTCATCAATATATATCTGTGCATACTGAGAAGCTGTGTAGGTTGTCTTGACTGGCAGAAAGTGAGCTGATTTTATCAATCTATCAACAATTACCCATATTGAGTCATGCCCACTTGAAGTCCTTGGCAGCCCTACAACAAAATCCATAGTTATTCTCTTTCATTTTCATTCTGGCAAAGGCAACTGTTGAAGTAGTCCCGAAGGTTTTTGATGCTCAAACTTTACTTGTTGACAAGTCAAACAACTTGCCACAAACTCCGCCATATCCTTTTTCATTCCACTCCACCAATAGGAATTCTTAATGTCATGGTACATCTTCGTTGCACCTGGATGTACATTATACTTAGCATGATGTGCTTCCTTAAGAATCATATCCGTCAAACCATCAACTTCTGGAACACACAACCTATCACCGAGCCTCAAAATGCCATTAGTTACAACAAATCCTGGAGCCTTCTCTGATCCCACATTGTTCTTTAGCTTCACCAACTGAGGATCTTTATCTTGAGCTTCTCTAATCTGATCAATGAGAACCAACTTGACTTGAAAATATGCTAAAAGCACTCCTGAATCTGACAAATCCAAACTGATTCCCATATCACACAATCTTTGTATTTCCCTCACTAATGATCTTCTACTCACTTGGATATGGGCTAAACTTCCCAAAGACTTCCTACTCAATGCATCTGCCACTATATTAGCCTTTCCTGGATGATATAATATTTCACAGTGATAATCCTTAAGCAATTCAACCCATCTTCTTTGCCTAAGGTTAAGATCTTTCTGCTGAAATATATATTTCAAACTCTTATGATTTGTTAAGATCTCACACTTCTCTCCATACACATAATGTCTCAATATCTTCAAGGCAAACACAACTGCAGCCATCTCAAGATCATGTGTTGGATAATTCACCTCATGCTTCCTCAACTGCCTAAAAGCATAGGCTATCACATTACCATGCTGCATAAGCACAGAACCAAGCCTTACTCTTGATGCATCACAGTACACTGCATAACCTCCTTCACCAGACGACAAAGCTAAGATAGGTGTCGTGGTGAGACATGTCTTTAACTTTTAGAAACTCTTATCACATGCATCTTTCCATAAGAATTTCACTTGTTTCTGGGTAAGCTTACTCAAAGGGGCTACAATCTTAGAGAAGTCTTGAACAAACCTCCTGTAGTAGCCTGCCAAACCCAAGAAACTTCTAACTTCTGAAATATTTATGGGTCTAGGCCAATTAAGAATTGCATCCACCTTTCTAGGATCAACTTCAAGCCCATCCTTGCTCATTATGTGCCCTAGAAAGCCCACACTCTCGAACCAAAACTCACACTTTGAAAGTTTAGTAAATAGTTGATGCTCTCTCAAAGTTAGCAACACAATTCTAAGATGCTCTCTATGCTCTTCTTCACTCTTAAAATACACAACAATGTTATCAATAAACACAATGACAAGCTTGTCCAAAAATGGTTTGAAGACCCTGTTCATCAAGTCCATAAATGCAGCTAGTGCATTAGTCAATCCAAATGGTAATACTAGAAACTCATAGTGACCATATCTTGTTCGAAAAGTTGTCTTTATCTCATCCTCATTCCGAATCCTCAATTGATGGTAACTTGATCTCAAGTCTATCTTGGAGAAATGACTTGCACCCTGCAACTGATCAAATAAATCATCTATTCTTGGTAAATGATACTTATTCCTAATAGTTGCTTTGTTGAGCTTCCTGTAATCTATGCATAATCTCATAGAACCATCATTCTTCTTCACAAAGATTACCGGTACACCCCATGGTGAATTGCTAGGTCTGATAAATCCCTTGTCAAGCAAATCTTGTAATTGAGTCTTTAACTCTCTCAATTCTACTGGTGCCATATGATATGAAGGAATAAAAATCGGATTAGTGCAAGATAGCAACTCAGTACCAAATTCTATCTCTCTATCTAGTGGCAAACCAGGTAACTTTTCAGGAAATACATCCGGAAACTCTCTAACAATAGGAATCTGCTCCAAATCTCTTGCTTCCTTTTGAGTATCTCAGACATAAGCCAAATATCCTTGGCACCCTTTCTTCATCAATCTCTTCTTCCCTAAGGCTGATATCATATTATATGGTGCTTCACTCCGTTCTCCTTGGAACTCAAACTCCTCACCCGAAGGTGGCTTGAAGAATAACTTCTTCCCATTGCAATCTATGGTTGCATGATACTTGGACAACTAATCCATGCCCAAAATCACATCAAATTCTAACACAGGCAACACAATCAAATCTACTTCTAAACTCTTACCACTTATGCTAACTACACAAGATGGATAAAAATCATGAACTCCAATCTCTTCCTCTAAAGGAGTTGATACTACCAAAGCATTCATAAACAATTCACATGGCACATTCAATTTCTTAGCAAAACATGAAGAAACAAATGAATGCGTAGCTCCTGAATCAAACAACACTCTAGTATTCAAATCTTGAATAGGAAGAATATTTGTGACCACAGTGTTAGAAGTTTGGGCCTCTTGCTGTGATAGAGCAAACACTTTTCCTCTACCTTTTCCCATAGGTGCCTGACCAGTAGCTTGTCCAAAAATCTGACCTGAATCTCTACCTGCCTCTGGAGTCCTACCCATAATATCATAGCCAACATCGGACTGCTGACCCATACTCCTCTGCCTAACCATCTGAACTGTAGTCTGAGAAGATTGGGGTCTAGCTCCAAAAGAAGGCTGTGGACAATCCTTAAGCAAATGACCATGCTGTCCACATCCATAACATGCACTTGACCCAAAGAAACAAGGTCCTCTATGAAGCTTACCACACATAGGACAAGAAGGATTAAAAGTCCTAGGTGGTGCAGAACTGACTGTATCATAGCTCATCTGAGAAGCAAATCTAGAAGGATTTGGTCTCTGCTGGAATCTCACTGATGGTCCTCTATATCCGCTATGGGAAGCTGATTGCTGCAAGATATTCATACTCTTTATCCCGCTATCCTGCCTGGAGGACCTTCCAAGCTTTCCCTTCTTCTTCTCTTCCCTTTCTGATCTAACTTCCATCTCTCTATTCTCTATCACTCTAGCCTTATCCACAAGCTTAGAGTAAGAGTCAAACTCAAGAGCAGCCAAAAATTTAAACAATGGAGCTATAAGTCCTCTACAGAACCTCTGAATCCGAGTTGCTTCTGTAGGCACAAGGGCTGGAGCAAACTTACTCAATTGACTAAATTTCTTTGCATACTCTGAAACAATCATACCAGGAGTCTGAATCAACCTCTCAAACTTAATGGACTTAGTATCTCTCACACTTTCTGGAAGAAACTCATTGAGAACCAACTCTTTAAACCTCTCCCAAGACAACTCCTCATGACCCTGAAGCATACCTTGAATACTCCGTCTAAACCAATCTTTAGCTTCGGCCTTCATTAAATATCCCACAAACTCAACTGCTCTTCTGTCGGGGATCCTCAAAATCTGAACTTTCTCATCTATCTCCTCAAGAAAATCTGTAGGATCGACCTCACCTTTGTACTCTGAAGGCTTGAGCTTAAAAAATTTCTCAAATGAAACTTCCTCAACCTGAGGTACCATTACTGGTGGGGGTGGAGGAAATACAGGAGGAACTGGAACATCCGAAACTATATGCACTGGAGGAGCCTGTTGCTGCCTCTGCTGAGTAATGAACTCAGCTAATATCTCATAGTTCATCTGTAACTGATCCAACCCCTGGGCCATATAAACCACATCTATTTGTGGCTCTAGAGGAATGTCATCACCTCCCACTCTACCCATTGACCCTTCTTCAGAAGGTAATTCTCTTCTAGGACGGCCTCTACCACGTCCTCTTCCTAGCCTCGAAGGCATCTTGATACTAATAAGATAAATAAAACAAACTCAGATTGAAACATAAGATTAGCGCAGATCTATACCAAAGGAATACACAACATTGACGTGACATGAATCCTATGCTCCGTAGTCATCTTAATCAAGCACTTATACTAGGGAACTTGCACATTTATCTATTTATCTTATAATTGTAAATCTAGAGCTCTGATACCAACTTTGTCACACCCCAACACCACCGGTGCGACGGTCCTATGGCAAGGGTAGGCATAAGGTCACCATAAACCCGTAGAACCCTTAACTAACCTGTCTCATACATAAAAGCATATATTTTCAATGCAAAACATTATATGTTATAAATTATCATTTTATATCATAACATCTTTGCTTGTTCCCTACCAATTAAAAGATAGTTCTCACATCAATATGGAACAAAGGAGAATCTATAAATGTCATCCATGGCAACAAAATCAACCATTCATATCTATCTATGGAGCTCTAAGAGAGTACTTCTCAATAGATAAAATTTATATATACATAACAAAATAATATTCAACATAATTACATCCAAACTTCTTATGAAGAAGAAATCAAGAAGCTCTATCCTCTGGATTAGCTCTCTCTCGAGCTACACTAACACCTGAAATCCACAGAAAAGGGATGAGCCTTCAACTCAATAAGATATGAACTACATAATGCGTTAGGTAAATCAACAATCTAAGTATCAAATCATGAATATATACATATACATATACTTGGACATGAAAGAATCATAAGCTTATACTTGAAGAAGAATATGAGTGCTTACAACAAATAACACTATCAAATCATATCATAAGTCAAATCATGGTTCTCATTTAGAACATAAGAATGCCTACAAAGGATGGCATTATCAAATCACATATAAGATAGAACTGATATCATATCATAACGTATCAGTGGCCTTGCTACCTTAACGTGTATATATGCTTATGCGGACATATGCCTAGAACTCATGGCCCCCTCTAGGTGGAACACTGATAAAAATCCTATCAGCTGGGCTCCTATTATGCACATAGACCAATGAATTTACTCTCATTGGGAAAAGCATTCTATAATTATGTATATCATAGCTCATCATAATAAGATGTTCACAAAATTCAAATTTGGTCAAGAGACCATATATTATACATATCAAAGACTTGTTCATGATCTTGGTTCAAGAAAATAACCAAGTCATTTTATACATTAAGTGTTTACATGAATAAGGTAATCCAATAAAGGATTCATATCATAAAGTATCTACATGAATATTTAATAATTTATCTCATAAGGAGAAATATACATTTATGTAATTCATAACTTACCTCTCAGCAATTCTTTCCACTACACAGATCAACACTTGCTTAGATGAAAATCCCCATCAATTCCTTGAATTGTCCAAGCCTAATCAAAATTCCAAAATTCTATAAATTAGGGTTTCTTCAATAATGATACATAATATGGTTTCTTATAATTTCAACCATCTTATAGTCTCTATTATTGTTGCCTAACATCAATTTAATTTATCTCTTAAAGAAAATCTGAAATTTATGAACATAGTCACTATTTATGTCACTATTCATCAAAACTCATAAATTATGGTACCTACCATACTACTCATAATTAATAGCCTTAAATGCTCATAACAGACTCTATATAACTCATAATAATTATTCTAACTACCAAAAATATTAATCTAAAAAGAGAAAAGAAGTTTGTAGAAAATCACCTTATTTCCCCAAAACTGAGCTCTTGAAGGATCTGGGCTTGAAATGATGATTAAGCCTTTGAATGAGTTAATTTAGTGATTTAATGCATTAATTCTGAGTATTAATGCATTAGAAAACAAATGGAACAGATTAGAGAGAAATAGGAGAAGAAATGAAGAAAAAAGGAAATTATTGTGAAAAGGATGGCTACTGCTTCTCCATTAAATAAGCTATTGCTTCGCTAATTTCCCTCTTCGCCAATCCCACTTCGCCAATCCCACTTCACCAATTCTCCACTTCGCAGAATTTCACTTTGCAGAATGCCACTTCGGCAATTCCACCTCGCCAATCCCACTTCGTAGAATGCCACTTCAGCAATTCCACCTTGCTAGTCCCACTTCACAGAATGCCACCTCAGCAATTCCATCTCGCCAACCCCACTTTAAAAAATTCCACTTCACAAAATGCCACTTCGGCAATTCCACCTCGCCAATTCCACTTTACAGAATGCCACCTCGGCAATTCCACCTCGCCAACCCCACTTCGCAGAATGCTACTTCGGCAATTCCACCTCGCCAATCCCACTTCGCAGAATTCTACTTCGCCAAATGCCACCTCGCCAATCCCACTTTGCAGAATTCCACTTCGTAGAATGCCACTTCGGCAATTTCACCTCGCCAATCGCACTTCGCAGAATTCCACTTCATCAAATGCCACCTCGCCAACCCCACTTTGCAAAGGAGGAGCCATCTCGCCCTACCTGTTCTACCTAGCTGGAAAACCTTTCTCGCCAACTCACTCTAAACCAGCTCGCAAATGAGCTACTGACATCCAAACTCCTCAATTCTATAGCTATTTATATTACACATAAAGAAACATTTTCTTTCATGCTTACACTTGACTCGCTCAGCCTCTACCATTCTCAAAATAATTAATACTTAAACTTACTGCAGGAATAGCGAACTGAACACGTTCTAGTCGAGGAAGCACACCTCCTCACACACACATAATTCACAAAACTGCCATACAGACTTAAAATTAAATATATAAATCTGCAACTTTTATATTTTACACTTATCCAATAACTCCTGCAAGATCATGACAACTGACTCATAAAATTCTTCCCAAACATTGATTCTAAAATACTAATCTACTCAAAACAAACAATCATAAAAAAAATTAAAAAAAAAATTAACAGGTATTACAGTAGACTGAGTTATAGACAGAATGAGTCAGACTATCAAGATAAGAATTTGAATAAAAGCTTATAAGCATAACCCTAAGTTTAAAGAATATAAGTGAATTAATGAAACTAAGGTTACGATTAGCATATGGTATGTGAATAAATCATGATTTTGTATTTAATTGGTATATGGCTTCTAATAAATAAGATGAAGTAAGAAAGAGCTCTAAGAAAAGGAAGAAAGAAGTAAAGTGTATAATTAAAGTTTACTAAATGAGGTGAGTTATTTATACATTATTATGCTAGACCATTGCCATAGCATGAATTGATTGAACTCAAGTGAGAATTTCCTTCATTGACCTAATGTTACCTTGCCCATTTGTCCTTGATCATCCTTTGATTATTCAAGCCTAATTTAATATATTGCTATTGATTTGTTATTGAAATGAAAATGTCTATTATATTGTTCACTTGAGAAATTGATTGTAATATCGAAGTTTGATGAACTTTCACCAAAAATCCTAAATGTTATATACACCAAATGTTCAATCATGTACCATAATGTATATTATTGAATAACCACATTTGTACCAAGAATGGAACCAGTCACATATTTATTGAAATGCATTGATTTCGATTGATAAATGTGCCCAAGTGTAACTATTGAATGTTCATAGTATCTTAATGTTTCCAATGATTACTTGATATTGTTATTGATTTCTATTGGCATTGTTATATGTGGAATTGACAGAGCTATTTTACTGATGAGATAGTGGGTAAGTACCATCATCATTGTGCACAATGACTCTTTTATAGTATTTACCCTAGATAGGAAGGGACTTGTCCTAGCCGTGCATTCTGGCCCGCCTTACGTAATCTTATATGTGAATGCTTAAGTTAAATGTGATACGTATTCAAGGCCCAATATCTGTCATTTCTACAAATGAGCATGATATCTATAACATGATTACCCAATGTTATCTATTATTGATATCCATTCCTTTCACCCATGGCATTTGATTTGCAAATTGTTAACTTTCGATATGCAACATTAATAACATTTTTCTTATTTCTCTCACTCATTGTTACCTACCTAATTTATATGTTTAATGATGTATATTTAACTCACTAAGTATTGTTATACTCACCTTGTGGTTATTTATTATTTTTTAATAATGATGTAGTAATGGATGATTCCCAAGTCACTCTTTTCTCCGACTTGGGACATTAAAGACTTCGATCTAATATTTTCTTTTGTGGAGTTAAAGGTAATTCTTAGACAGCTCTATGGTACTGTATATAGATAGGTAAATGATGTATAGAATACTATATAAATAATTTGATATAAAGATTGTTTTAAATGCTTGACATGTTATAAATATGATGAAATTTAAAAATGATAACAAATGAATGAAATGACATGATAAATATAAAGTTAATGAGACAAAGTGATGACATATAGAATGAAAGAAAAATTAATTGTAAGACTAAAAGATATAGAAGTATTATTTATGCTCAATGAATTATGGAGTTAAGGTTATAAGCATGGTGAAATATTGGGAGTGTAATTTTTATTGTAGGTTGTGTAATTTGTAAAGTATGTTCTGGGATTACATTGAAAATATAAAGAAAACTCTAACAAAATTTCTATAAAAATAAAGAACACTAAGTAAAACTTATTTGTTAATAAATGGATTGACATTGTTTAAAGGTTCTACGAATTTCCAATGACTTTAGGTTTACTTGCGCTCTATGACCGTCATGTTCTAAAAGTAGGACGTGACACAAAAAAAAATTATCACAACAATTTTATTGTGATAATTTTACTATTTATTATAACAAAATATTTTGTAGCAAGAAGCTAAAATTCTTGTAGTGATTGTTATTTCTTTTGTTGACTTCATTATTTTTTGAATGTTTGAGTTGTTTGAGTAAGAAGACAACTAAACTCCCTCATTTAATTGATGTTAAGTTAAGCAAAAATATTGTATGGTAATGATAATGAGATAATAGATATGGTAGCCCTGATAGTTTGATTTATGCTTAGATTCTGCTTAACAGGTGGCTTATAACTCTGGTTTTATGATAGTTATAATTATTATATTTCATAATTATTATTTACTGTAGTATCAAGTTGACTACAGGTTCTAAAAGTTTTATGTTTTCCCATTCCTTAGTGTTGGTCACATGTACTCGGGTTCGAAGTGTGACACGTTCATTTTTCTTTTTGATTCAAGCAACCATATTTTCTCATAAGAGTTCTAGTGATGGGTCTTTTTAATTCAATTTCTGTTTTAATTTGTAAAATTCATATTTTCTTTTTAATTATATATGAAAAAAAAGCAACTATCATCAGACAATATACAGTCCTATAGTTGCAGATAATTACATAATTGAATTAAAATTATGAATTGAAGGTTGGTTGTTGGCATATGAATTTAGTCCTATTTATGAAATGGAATTACAGAACCTACTGAAGAACAACTGGGCATCAAAATGGAACCTATTCAGTCATAAGGTTGTTAAGGCACTCATGAAAGTAACAATTCAAGCTAACAATTTGAGTCCAAGCAATTCACCATGTACCAGCCCTAGAAATTGTCTTTTATTGTACAAGGAGAACAAACACCCATACCATTGGTAGAGCTACTCCACTTTGCATGGAGAACAAAAACCTAGCAACCACTCTAGCCACTACTGCCTCAGCCTTTATGTTATGCCAAACTCTTCTCTAATTGTTGGCTTTCTCAGACGAACTGTTAACTGCTAATGACGATGCACAATACTCAGGCTTCGATGAGCGATGAATGACACTGGTGATGGGCCTCTTCTTCGATGCTTATCTGCAGGTTCTGATTATTTACTAAAGACATACACTGATAATGCTTGTTTAGCTTGAGAAAATGACAATAACAGTTAGGGATGAGTTTGTGAGTAATAAAATTGAGAAGGTTGGAGTTGCTAATTTGTGTTTGTGTTTTTTTTACTATTCATTATATATAAAGGGTAATTTAGGTATCAAATTATATTATAATATAATAAAAATTATTTTTTAAATTTTTTAATAAAAAAAGGATGGAAGGACTAAATATATTGATGGATTCAAATTTTAATAATTAATTAATTAGTTTTTCAAAATAATAGAATGCAAGTGTTAATTAGATCAAATTTTAAAAATTGAATAGTAATTTATCCTAAATTTAATTATGTTTTATTCATGAATATTTTAAATACTGTGTAAACAAATAGCAGTTTTATTTTATTTTATTTTTAATAATAATTAATAATATTAAAATTGAAGATATAGTATATATATTTATGTAATTCAACAATAAATCAGATTTTAATTCTTGTAAAATCTAAAATTTTAAATTTCAATAAAAATTAATTTGATTTTTGAAGTTTAAATTAATATAAAAATAATAATATTATTATTTTAAGGATTAATTACTATTTTTTTCTGTAAAATGACTAAATACACTAAGTCATTCCCAGCCTTTTAAAAATACACTAACTCTCTCAGACAAATATTCCGTTATACTAGTATATCATTTTGTCCAATTTTACCGTTAGTCAGTCCTAGAATGATCAACAAGAGCAACAAAAAGATAGAAATGCTCTTGCCTTTTATTTTTAATTAATCACATTCTATTTTTCTTTAAAAAATATTTTTTAAGTCTAAAAAAATTATTTCCATATTTTTTTTATAAATTTGAAAATAAAAAATAAAAAATATTTTTTATTTTAAAAAAATAATTTAAGAAAAAATTAAATTATTTCTTTTTAAATTTTTTAATATAAAAAAAAATTATTTTCATATTTTTGACAAATTTGAAAATAAAAAGTAAAAATATTTTTTATTTGTTATTTTTTATTTTCAAATTTTTTTATTTTCAAATTTTTTTATTTTTTAAAAATAAAATAAAAAATATTTTTATTTTCAAATTTATCAAAAAAATATGAAAATATTTTTTTTTAACCTTAAAAAATATATTTTAAATAAAAAATAGGATGTAATTAATTAAAAATACATTGTAATGATATTTCTATTTTTTTTATTACAATTGTTGAATATTTTAGGATTGATTAACGGTAAAATTGGACGAAAAAGTCTAATAGTATATTGTGACATTCGTCAGAGGAAGTATCACGACCCAACTTGGAAGCCGCGACGGTCCTAGGATACGGATGTTGCCTAAACTACAAGTACCACGAAGAACCCAAATAACTGTACTACATGGCATGCAATTCAATAATAAGCTCAATATACCTTGACAATTCTATGAAAATTTGGGCAGTATCTCCTTTATATAAGAATTATGCCCAGCTGAAAAATATGACTGGCACTCGCCGTTACGGGTCTATTTCAGGATTTTTGAGTAGTTTCTGGTTAACTATATCACCAAAAGATTTAGGTGGACCATGAGGTACCGTTTTAAAGTTTAGGTCAAGGCTAGATGATTGAGCCAAGTGGTGACTCAATTGGCCTTCTAGATTTCATTTTATGGACAGACAAAGTTTATGTCATTTTAGGTAGTTATGGAGGGCTTATTTACGGGCCAATACGTGTTGTATGTGCTATAAAATATCAAATGTCATTTTATCAGTCTAATTCATGCATGAATATACATAAGGATTCACCTTTATCACAAGTAAACAACTTATCCCCCAATCAAGTGCTCCCGAGCCCTAGTCGGCTCGCCGTTCAACACTCCGAGCTGAAGTATTTGACGGTTCACCTATTATCACATATAACACTCCGGTAAAGTGTAAAAACATCACAAAACATGTTATTCACATAAAAACACATCAAGCATACACTGTATGCACTATAAACCTCACATTGCACAAGTCCTATTATTTCTATTCCTTTATGCTATAAACATATTCTATCATCACAATTAACTCACATTACACAAATTCATCAATATTTTACTAAGTTAAGAACTCATATATACTTGGTTCATCATTTCATATCAAACATACACCATATTCAAGTTTACCTTTCAAGTACTTAAATCAAACATCTTTCACACATCTAAACTTATACATTTCCATCATTTTCAACACTTAATCATATTCAACCTTTACTTTATTAATCACATTAGCCTAACACCTTAAATTAACAAAGTCAATATTATTCCACCTAAATAGAATTCACTCCATTCATCTATTTTTCAACACCAATCCATCAAATAACACATATATGCATCAAATGTATAACATTTAGGTATTTAAACCTATTAAACATCAAAGCACAAAACACCATTCAAGCTTACCACATTCGGCCAAAATGAGAATCCATTCAAATGGATTTCTTTCCATCATTTAATCACTAATTCATTACATACACATCAAATACATATCATTCCATCATTAAACCTATAAAACACCAAAGTATCAAACCAACCCTAAGCACCTCAAGTTTCAGCCACTTTATTTCTTCCTCCAAATGATTTTGTTTCAATCATTTAACCACTAATTCATGTTATACACATCAAATAAACATCATTTGAATAAAATAATTCATCAAAACAATACTTTGATTCAAAGTTCTTCCTATTAGGGTTTTAATCCAACTTTTTGAATTCCATCCATTCAAAACATGTTTTAATCACTAATAAACATCAAAGAACATCTTAAGAACACATTTGAATCAAAAGAACTTCAAAATCAATAACTTACCAAAAGTTCTTCAAAATTTTCAAAGGATTAATTTGTTACTTTTTCTAGTTTTTCCTTTGAATCTATGGTTATATTTGTGTTTAGGATGATGGAATTAACTAGTTTCCATTAAAAAATGAAAGAAAACAACAAAGTTTGGCTTGGATCAATGTTGGCCGAAACTTGTAATGGAGGAAAGAGAAAGTTGTTAAAATTTTTGGCTAAGGAAGATGATGAAAAATGAAGGGGTGGGAAAAATCAAGCTTAAAAATCAATGGTGCAATCCTATGTTTTGAGTTTATGGTACAAATGGTGAAACCTAGCTATCCAACAATCCATTTCTTCATCTTTTCATCCAATGGTTAGATTTAAATAAGCTTAAAATGTTACCATAGGCTTGTATACACTATATAACTCCATATTGCAAAGGAAAAGATCAAATTACCCTTAGTTCAAATGAAGCTCCTCAATCGAGCAGCTTGCAGGGAATTATTTTCTACCGGGTTTAATTCTCCAACAATAATTCAAATAAACTTAATAATATCATTTTCATGTCCTTAAATTCTTTTCTACCTTCAAATATAGTGTTAATTCCATAAAAATTCGAAGGGGATGTGAAATGACCATTTTGCCCCCAGTTCACCAAAAACTCAAAATCACCCGATTTTATCCTAACAGCCTTTAAACCACTTTAACTCATATAATCACTTCATATAATATGCATATCTATCAATTTCATGCATAAACATATAACATTCACAAGTTCAAATGATAGAAAAATTTTCCCCCTTAAGTTCCCCTTTTAAGGTTCAGGCTGAGGTGTTACATTCTACCCCCTTACAAATAAATTCGTCCCCGAATTTACTTTAAAGCTATAGGTAGAATAAAACCTGACTCATTGAATAGGTGGGCATATCTATGCCTCATCTCAGCCTCACTTTCTCAAGTACACTCCTCTATACTTTTGCTTTGCCACTGTACTTTAACCATAGGAATGCTCTTGTTTCGAAGCTGTCTAATCTGATGATCAATAATCTGTACTGGAACTTCCTCATATGATAATGCTTCATCAACTTCAATTTCCTGGGGTTGCAGCACATGAGATGGATCTGAGACATACTTCAGTAACATGGAAATGTGAAATACTGGGTGTACATGCCCCATATTCGGTAGAAGAGCTATTCTGTAAGAAATATTTCCAACCCGATCCAATTTCTCGAAGGGTCCAATATACCTAGGTGACAACTTGCCTTTCTTCCCAAATCTCATCACTCCTTTCATAGGAGAGATCTTCAGAAATACCTAGTTACCACTGTAAACTGTACATCCTTTCTTTTTGGATCTGCGTAGCTCTTCTGTCTACTGAAAGCGGTCTTTATTTTCTGCTGAATAATAGAAACTTTCTCCATTATCTCTTTGATCAGATCTGGTCCCTCTAACTATTTTTCACCCGGTTCCATCCAATACAGGTGATCTGCATTTTCTGCTAGAGAGAGCCTCATATGATGCCATTCCAATGGTTGAATGGTAGCTATTGTTGTAGGCAAACTCTATCAATGGTAGAAAATGATCCCAACTGCCTTTTAAGTCCAGCACACACAATCTCAACATATCCTTTAGTGTCTGAATAGTCCTCTCTGACTGTCCATCTGTCTGAGGATGGAATGCTATGCTGAAATGCAATGTAGTACCCAAAGCCTCCTGAAATTTCTACCAAAATCTGGAGGTAAACTGAGTACCTCTATCAGATATGATCACTGATAGTACCCCATGCAACCTTACAATCTTATCCACATAGAGTTGGGTATACTGTGCAGTTGTATAGGGTTTTCTTACCTCTAAGAAGTGAGCTGACTTTGTCAATCTATCCACCATCACCCACACTGAATCATACCCTTTCTGTGTCTTTGGTAAATCCACCACAAAATCCATAGTGACTTATTCCCATTTCCACTCTAGTAGCTGAATCTCTGAAGCAAACCTGAAGGTTTCTGATGTTCAAATTTTACCTGCTGACAGGCTAGGCATTTGGAAACAAACTTTGCTACATCACCCTTCATGTTTGGCCACCAATAAAATTCTTTCAAGTTATGGTACATCTTTGTTGCTCCTGGATGGACTATATAAGGAGAATAGTGAATCTCCTTCATAATTTGTTCTTTGTACCCTTTAACATCAGGAATACACAATCGCCCCTTACATTTTAACACATCTCCCTCAATAGCAAAGTCATGAGCTTTATCATTTTGAACCAAGTCTCTGATCTTTACACACTGTGGATCCTCATTCTGGAAGTTCTTTATCTCATCTATAAGCAATGACTTCACCTAGAACTGGGCTATCAATACTGTTTCCTGCCCTTGTGATTCCAAGTCCAAAGTCAAACCATCAGCCATTAACTCCCCCAATTCCTATACCAGTGGTCTTTTTGTAGCAGTCACATAGGATAGACTTCCCATTGATTTTCTACTAAGGACATCTACTACCATATTTGCTTTTCTAGGGTGATACAGAATATGGCAGTCATAGTCCTTCAGTAGTTCGACCTATCTCCTCTGCCTCAAATTCAGTTCTTTTTGCTGCAGGATATATTGGAGACTTTTATGATCGGTGTAAATATCACATCTCACCCCATATAAATAATGCCTCCATATCTTTAAAGCAAAGATCACTGCTGCCATTTCCAAATTATGGGTGGGACAGTTCACCTCATGTTTCTTCAATTGGCGGGAAGCATAAGCAATCACTTTTCTATCCTGCATCAATACACAACCTAAACCAATCCTTGAAGCATCACAGTATATAGCAAAATTACCTACTTCGGAAGGAAGAGTCAATACTAGTGCAGTGGTCAAACAAGCTTTAAGAGTTTGGAAACTCTTTTCACATTCATCATTCCACTGGAACTTCACCTGTTTCTGGGTCAACTTTGTCATTGGTGCAACAATTCTGGAAAAATCTTTAACAAACCGGCTATAGTAACCTGCCATACCAAGAAAACTCCAGATCTCTGTGACTGTAGTGGGACGTGGCCAGTTAGCAACTGCTTCTACTTTCTGTGGATCCACCTTTATGCCATCTTTACTTACAACATGTCCCAAAAATACAACCTCTATCAACCAGAATTCACATTTTGAGAACTTTGCATACAGCTGATGATCTCTCAATAACTGCAATGTGATTTTAAGATGCTCCTCATATTCCTCTTTGCTTCTGGAATACACCGAAATGTCATCAATGAAGACAATAATGAATTTATCCAGGAATGGTCTGAATACCCTGTTCATCATATCCATAAAGGCTACTGGAGCATTTGTCAACCCGAATGGTAGCACTAAAAACTCATAGTGCCCATACCGAGTTCTGAAGGCTGTCTTTGAAATGTGTTCACCTTTAATCCGCAACTGATGATACTCTGACCTCAAATCTATCTTTGAGAAGAAATAAGCTCCCTGTAACTGGTCAAATAGGTCATCAATCCTAGGCAAATGATACTTATTTTTCACTGTCACCTTATTCAATTGCCTATAATCAATACACATCCTAAGTGTCCCATCCTTTTTCTTTACAAATAACACTGGTGCTCCCCAAGGTGAACTACTGGGCCGGATAAAACTCTTGTCACATAGTTCCTGCAACTGTTTTTTCAACTTTTTTAGCTTTGGTGGTGCCATCCGATAAGGTGGAATGGAGATAGGATCAGTACCCAGGTATACCTCAATCTTAAATTCAATCTCCCTCTCCGGTGGCAGTCCTGGAAGATCATCTGGGAATACATCTGTAAATTCCTTTACCACAGGAATCTGCTCTAACTCTTTGGATACCTCTGTAATGTCAACCACTATTGCCAAATAAGTAATGCATCCCTTTCTCATTAACCTCTCTGCTTGTACTGCAGACACTAACCCAGATATGTGACTGTTAGCCTCCCCCTGAAAAATCAACTTTTCCTATCCATTTGGTCGAAATTTTATCCTCTTTAATGCACAATCAATGATAGCTTTATGATCAGTCAACCAATCCATATCTAGGATAATATCAAACTCTAACACAGGTAACTCAATCAACTCAGCAGGTAATGATCTTTCATAGACTCTCACATCACAAATATCATACTAATATCCTACTATAACCTTATCTCCCATTGGTGTGGCTATTTCTAAGGGAACATGTAAAGGTTTTCTACCCAATCCCAATTTCAAAGCAAAAATAGGTGATATAAAGGAATGGGTTGCACCCGAATCAAACAACACATAAGCCACCAGATCATGTATAGAAATCATACCTACAACAGTATCATGGGATTTATAGGCCTGCTGCTGAGTCACTGCAAACACTTGCCCCTGACCTCTACCAGCCACTGACTGTCCCACTGTCAGACTCTGTCTTGCTAGTCTGCCTCTACCAGTGCTCCCCCTACCCATCTGTACTGATGGCTAGGAAGATCCTGCCTCTGAAGGCTATGCAACTCTGCACATAGGGCAATCTCTGTAAAAATGCCCAATCTATCCACATCTATGACATGCCTCTGATCTGATGTGACATACCCCTGAATGTCCCTTCCCATAAAAAGTACAAATGGGTACTGATGCTGTCATCTGGACTGGTCTAATAGGGCCTCTGAAATAACTAGAAACAGGAGGCCTCATACTCGTACCTCTACTAAAATCTTGTCTCTAACTGAGAGGTGGCAAGGATTGCACTGGCCTGAGAGGAGGTCTAGGTGCAAAAGACTGGGATGTCCTTCCCCAGGTCTCCGGTACTCTCCTCCTCTTCCCTTCTTTTTCTGTTCCCTATTAGACCTTTCTTTCTTGTATTTGGCTTCCATCTGTGCTGCTTTGTCAATGGCCCGACTCAGGGAAGTAAACTCTATAGCCAATAAAATATTATGCAAGGTTGCATGCAAACCTCTTCTGAATCATCTAATAAGGTCATCTTCAGTAGGAGCAATCTTTCTGGCATATTTACTCTGCCGTCTGAACTCTCTGGCATACTCTAACATAGATAAGTTCCCTTGTCTCAGTTGTTCAAATTTAACAATATTACTCTCCCGTAAGCTCTCTGTCAGAAATTTATCCATCATTCTTTGTTTAAATTCTGCCCATGACATTGGATCATCACTATGAATGTTAGCATCAATATACTCTGTAAACCAGGTAGCAGCATCTACCTCAAGTAACAATCCCACCAGCTCTATAATCCTTGCCTCAAAACAAGGCAATGTCCGGACTATCCTGTCAACCCTGTCAATGAAATCACTAGGGTCTGTACCATACTCCCCTATGAATGTAGGCAGTCTGAATCTCATGAACTCCCTAACAGATACTCCACCCTCTGGTATAACCCTCTGTACTCTGCTCCCTTGTAACACTACTGGCTCCCTCTGAGATACTGGTGGCATTACAGGCTGTACCACTGGCTGTACTGGAGGTGGTGGTGGTTGTACTACTGCAGGTTGTGTTGTAAAATCAGTTCTGATAGTATGTAATATTTTCTGTCTCATTTCTTGCATTTCCTATCTCTAGGGTGCCTCACCCATCGAATCAGACTCAATACGTCTCCGTGACCTGGATGGCTCAGACTGCATTCTCCATACAGGAGATGTGTTGGAAGCAACCTCTGCTTCCTCGCTAGATTCATGGTATTCATCCCCCTCAATAGGCCTAGCTCGTCTAGCCCCCCTCTCTGACATCTTAACACACTGTACAAATCAACATATAAAAGAATATTTAGATTATAGGTACGCAGAATTTCAAACACAGAAGAAGACTTGTTATTTTGACGATATATGAATATCCTAGATTCCATCGTAATTCTATTGCTATTAATATGCAAACACTATAGGTCATGTAAACCTTTAGCTCTGATACCACCTTTGTCACGACCCAACTTGGGAGCCGCGACGGTCCTAGGGTATGGGTGTTGCCTAAGTTATCAATACCACGAAAAACCCAAATGCAATTCAATAATAAGCTCAATATAGCTTGACAATTCTATTAAAATTTGGGCAGTATCTCCTTTATAAAAGGATTATGCCCAGATGAAAAACATGCAAATAAGCACTTCCATTATATACTTCAACATCTATACTCAAGTCAATGATCCCTCTGGATCTCCAATATCAACTCAATATATACATATCTGTATATCAAGTCATTTCCATACATAACATAACATATACATATCTGTAGTATAATTATTATGCAAGACTATAAAGATGCAAACACACATATATAAATACATGCCACTCCTTAATTTACAGTACCATGGAACATCTATACTATACAAATATTTACATATACTTTTGGAGCTTGATTATTACATGTTTAGCTAGTACAATTCCAAGGCAGGAGTAGAAGATGCCAATAGAATGCGTGTCTCACTGCAGACCTGAAAATTATAAATCACTTAGGGGGTGAGTATAAAAATACTCAGTGAATCCAAATGTATAAAAATGCAGTAGATGTCCATGATATCATGATTGCCCATATATGGCCTGTAGAATCAATATAAGATAACAAGGAAATATTGATATGAGAATCTATATAAGTAACCATGTAAATATCAATATAAATATCAAGTGTACAAGTTAACACACATATGATATAACAGGATTGGGTTATTTCTGTAATTCAGTACACAAGCACTATCATAAAGTGCACTAGGGAATATAACATCCCTCCCTAATAGGGGGTCCCACAAATACATTGACCACGTAAGGAATATCTTCTCTACAACTAGAGAATATAACATCCCTCTCTAGCAAGGGTCCATAAACACCAGTGTGCACACAGTCAATGGAATTTACCCGATATATCATCGAAATAGCCCTGTTATAATACTATATGAGTGTGTCTCCATATAACAATAAATATAGCATATTTGTACCTCATATAGCTGTAGAACAATCATATATACATATATGAAGAATAATAGAGCAAAATTGGAAAATGTCAAAAAAATACCCGGCGGAGCCCAGTTGCGCTGCTGTAACTGACACTCGCCGTTACGGGTCCGTTTTGAGATTTTTGAGTAGTTTCTGGTTAATTATGTTACCAAAGGATTGAGGTGGACCATGAGGTATCGTTTTAAAGCTTAGGTCAAGATTAGATGCTTGGCCCAATTGGTTTTCTATATATCATTTTATGGACAGACAAAGTTTAGGTTATTTTAGGTCATTTCAGAGGGCTTATTTACGGGCCAATACGTGCTGTATGTACTATAAAATATCAAATGTCATTTTATCAGTCTAATTGACTTTTTATATGATATACGATGCAAATCATGCATGAATATATATAAGGATTCACCTTTATCACAAGTAAACCACTTATCCCCCAATCAAGTGCTCCCGAGCCCTAGTCGGCTCGCCGTTCAACACTCTGAGTTGGGGTATTTAACGGTTCACCTATTATCACATATAACACTCCGGTAAAGTGTAAAAACATCACAAAACATGTTATTCATATAAAAACACATCAAGCATACACTGTATGCACTATAAACCTCACATTGCACAAGTCCTATTATTTCCATTCCTTTATGCTATAAACATATTCTATCATCACAATTAACTCACATTACACATATTCATTAATATTTTACCAAGTTAAGAACTCATATGTACTTGGTTCATCATTTCATATCAAACATACACCATATTCAAGTTTAACTTTCAAGTACTTAAATCAAACATCTTTCACACATCTAAACTTATACATTTCCATCATTTTCAACACTTAATCATATTCAACCTTTACTTTATTAATCACATTAGCCTAACACCTTAAACTAACAAAGTCAATATTGTTCCACCTAAATAGAATTCACTCCATTCATCTATTTTTTAACACCAATCCATCAAATAACATATATATGCATCAAATGTATAACATTTAGGTATTTAAACCTATTAAACATTAAAGCACAAAACACCATTCAAGCTTACCACATTCCGCCAAAATGAGAATCCATTCAAATGGATTTCTTTCCATCATTTAATCACTAATTCATTACATACACATCAAATACATATCATTCCATCATTAAACCTATGAAACACCAAAGTATCAAACCAACCCTAAGCACCTCAAGTTTCAGCCACTTTATTTCTTCCTCCAAATGATTTTGTTTCAATCATTTAACCACTAATTCATGTTATACACATCAAATAAACATTATTTGAACAAAATAATTCATCAAAACAACACTTTGATTCAAAGTTCTTCCTATTAGTGTTTCAATCCACTTTTTGAATTCCATCCATTCAAAATATGTTTTAATCACTAATAAATATCAAAAAACATCTTAAGAACACATTTGAATCAAAAGAACTTCAAAATCAATAACTTACCAAAAGTTCTTCAAAATCTTCAAAGGATTAATTTGGTACTTTTTCTAGTTTTTCCTTTGAATCTATGGTTATATTTGTGTTTAGGATGATGGAATTAACTAGTTTCCATCAAAAAATGAAAGAAAACAACAAAGTATGGATCAATGTTGGCCGAAACTTGTAACGGAGGAAAGAGAAAGTTGCTGAAATTTTTGGCTAAAGAAGATGATGAACAATGAATGGGTGGGAAAATCAAGCTTAAAAATCAATGGTGCAATCCAATATTTTGAGTTTATGGTATAAATGGTGAAACCTAGCTATCCAACCATCCATTTCTTCATCTTTTCATCCAATGGTTAGATTTAAATAAGTTTAAAATGTTACCATAGGCTTGTATACACTATATAACTCTATATTGCAAAGGAAAAGACCAAATTACCCTTAATTCAAATGAAACTCCTCAATCGAGCAGCTTGCCGGGAATTATTTTCTACCGGGTTTAATTCTCCAACAATAATTCAAATAAACTTAATAAAATCATTTTCATGTCCTTAAATTCTTTTCCACCTTCAAATATAGTGTTAATTCCATAAAAATTCGAAGGGTATGTGAAATGATCATTTTGCCCCCAATTCACCAAAAACTCAAAATTACCCGATTTTGTCCTAACAGCCTTTAAACCACTTTAACTCATATAATCACTTCATATAACATGCATATCTATCAATTTCATACATAAACATATAACATTCACAATTTCAAATAAAAGAAAAAATCCCCCCCTCAAGTTCCCCTTTTAAGGTTCAGGTTAGATTTATGATGAGAAAGTTAATATATTTTTAATAGGTCAGAGATAGTTAATGTATTGGATTATTTTACAAGAGGTAATCGTAATTAATCTTTATTTTAATTTATTTTTGTGATATAATTATAATTAAATTTTTATAATTAAAATTAAAATTAAATTAATAAAAAATACTCATTTTATTTTATAATAAACATTTTAATTATAAAATATATTATTATTAAAAAAAATTAAATTTATTTTGACTTTTCTAATTCATTTATTACTTAATCTCCTTTCATCTTTCTAATTTTCTTATATTTTATATTTTTTAATTAATTTTTATATTTTTCAACATATTTTTTAATGATAATATTATTTATAAAATTAAAATAAAATATAATTTGAATTTAAAAAAAAAGATTAATTAAATTGAAATATAATAAAAAAAAAATTAAAACTACTGTAGGGTGGATGAAGCATATAATTATAAAATACCTAAAATTTTAGAATAAATTTGATTATTAATTTCATATATTTGATAAAATCGTAATATCAATTTAAGTTGAAAAATAAATCAAACAAAAATTATTAATTTAATTTTTTTTTTTTAGAATTTTAACAACGCACATAAAATATACTCTCTCTCTGACCCTCCTTGTCCGTCTTCTCCAATTCCCTCTCCAGCTATCAAAAACCCATCCCTGTATAACCCTTCAATAGATCACTCGCCGTCGATTTCTTGGAGTCAGGCCGCCTGTGCCGTTTCCTTGGAGAGCAACCTCGGATTAAGCGCCATTAGTGCTGCAGCTTTTGCCGTGAGTACTAATGAGATTTTCATGGTATAATTAAAAGGTAAGAATATCTAGTTTTTGGTGGTCTGGAATCTCAAGACCCAAATTTAATATTATTATTTTCTTGAGCAGCATTTTATTACTGCTATATATTAATGTGGCAAATATTGCAATTTGAGAGATTATTGTCACGTAGTTTTCATCAAAATTTATACTATTAAATGAATTGAAAAGCTTAGGTTTTGATAGAAAATGTAAGATCCTCAATAGTTGCTCAAGGTTTTCTTATGTATGTATAGCACAGAGAAGTACCAGAGTTCAATTTTTGAAAACCCAGAAGGGAAAGCAATCCTTTTTTGCTGGGAAACTAGGGGGAGGGGTAAGGAAGAAGGGATCGTAATTTTGTTTTCACAACGTGAAATGTTGACAGGAGAATTGACAAAACTAATTGGATTGGCTAGAATTGATAATTTATGTATTTTGTTTTGTCATTTAACCATTAGTTTGCATATTTTCAATGAAATAGAACTCACTAGCAAAAAACTTATTTTTCTAGCATTGCCAAGAATTTAATAAAAAGTAATATGTAGATTTAAAAATCAATAGATCATGAATATCAAATTGTAAAAATAAGCAAATTAAAAAAAAGAAGGAAAATGAGTATAGAATATAATAGTACTTCATTTCTAAATTTGCATTTGTTTTGGAAGTAAGGTTCCTTGATGTAATACTTCAAAATCTCGTCTTTCCAAATTTTCAATTTCTTACGGGATTTTTAAGTCTAATCATGTCTAAGAAATAATGCAATTTAAAAAAAAAAAAACTATGAAAATACTTGTGGTTTAGTTTTTTATTGATATTCAACAGTTAAGCTCCTTTCACCTTAAAATAAATATAGAACAATAGGTTATATAGCAAGGTTGGAGCTATAATGATTTTACTTGTGAAAATGGCTTTGGTCAAGATTTTCTAATGCACAAAAATTTCCCCTTTTCTTTGTGCATAATGAAGTTGGTTAAGCAAGCAACCAACTATTCATAACATGATAGAACTAGTTGAGAAGAACATGAATACTAGAATAATCACATAAGGTGGTTGATGTTATCACTTTATTTTTGTTCTTTACCTTTTCTTCATCCCTTTAAAAGTAGCCATTGAGTTAAATCATTATTAGTAATATCAGTATTTTTTAAAAATTATTATTTATTTTTAATAATTCTTCCCAAAAAAAAAAGAACTTGTATGTAAATTGAGACCCTTATAGATTAATTTTACAATTATTTAGAATTTTTTGAAAATTTTATTCTTATGGATAACTGGAGTTAGCACTGTAAAGCTTGAGGGAGCTTGAGGGACATTGCAAATTGAATCCTATACTATAAATCGCTATAATGTTTATTCTAACCTTTACTTTGGATTTCATACCCCTTTGGTCTAATTTCCTTTATGAAATCTCTCTTAATCCATCTCTTTCTTGACAAAATTGAATTAGCATTTTATATGCATACAAGATAAATTTTTAATTTGACCCATAATTTATACCAAATACTTTAGTATTGTGCTAGAAGTTTTAGATATAAGGCTGATTCTTTTTAATTTTAATTTGTTGATCAGTTATTTTTGTACTTAAATAAGAGATATTCAATCCCCTTATTTTTAAAATTTCATAGAGAATGAATGACAATTTGAAGGAGGAAAAATTCAAAGAGGGTATTAATTGTAATAATTTATAAAATCATGGTTGACATTGTAATGTGTTAAAGTAGAAGTTTAATTTGTAATATCCCTAAAGTTCAGAGTGTTGTGTGTGATTATCCCTGATTAGAGATTATAAGTACAGCAAAAGTGATTTTTACTCCTTTTTTTGTGCAGATTGGTGGGTGCAATTTTTGAGTAATGAGCTTCAAGTTTAGGCCAGTCTCACACCCTAAAGATAATGAGAGCTGTGAAAAGGAGAAACAGATAAAACCTTTAGATCTTGGAAATGGAAGCCAAGTCCTTTATATCCAAAAAATTTTGTCGTTTGAAGACTCATGGAAATTCTTCGATTATCTCAACTCTCACATCCCTTGGATTAGGCCCACCCTTCGCGTCTTTGGTCGCTCCTGTGTTCAGGTTTTATCTCTACCATCTGTCACTTGCTGAGATTGTGAATTTCTAGTATCTTCATTTGAAAAAGTTTATGGTTTGTTTTTCTTTTTATTTTGTTGGTGTTGTTTGATAATTTTTCATGGCTAAGAAATGATGCTTTTCATTTTCACTTAACTCAATAAAAGTTGGTAATATCATAAATTTCAATGGGTGATTCTGGAAAAACTGGTTCTTTGACTTGGAGGGTAATATTCACCTGGCATGTTCTTGTTGTTTTCACCTCTTGTATTTGTCTCATAGCATGTAAGAATCATTTGAGCACGATTATTTTCGGCTAATGTCTAGTGTTTGGATGGGGGATTTAGAATCCAGGCATTTGAATTCCATATTTTAGTTTGAAATGCGAGGATGAAGGTCTCTGCAATAATGAAGAACGAGGGAGGGAAAATTACTGTATAGTGCTACAGTGATTGCATTGTATAATGCTAGCATTATTCTGTTTCATGTAGCATGGATAAAGGCAGGATTTTTTTTTTTTTTTTGCCTCACTAATAAGACTTTTCAAGATTGGTGTGTTGCAGCTGATTGTTATTACTTGGTTGCGTATCAGTTTTATAGGTGCTTTATTGGTTAGAGGATCTAATTTACAATTATTGGGTTGCAAATTATCAAGTCCTTGGCATGAACAAAGCTTGAGAATTGGCTGGACAAACAAGAAACCATTGAATTACAGTTGATTATTTATAATTTGTTTTCAGGAGTAATGCTTGTTATTTTCTTTGCCATCGAACAATATACTTATCTATGAACTTGCACACCTTTGCTAATCGTATATTCATGCTTATCTTTGCAGCCTAGAGATACTTGTTATGTTGCAAGTCCAGGATTGCCTGAATTAATTTACAGTGGGTATAAGCCTCACGCCTACACATGGGATGATTATCCTCCACTTAAGGACATCTTGGAGGCTGTAAGAATGTTTTGTTTCCAGATTCTTTTATCATCACTCTGAATGTATGTGTAATGAAACTGTTATTTTTCATTTGATAATCTCTAGTGTTTTTTGTTATATCCTGAAGGTTCATAAAGCACTTCCTGGAAGTAGATTTAACAGCCTACTATTAAATAGGTATAAAGGAGGTAGTGACAATGTTGGTTGGCATGCTGATGATGAGAAGCTTTATGGGCCGACTCCTGAAATTGCCTCTGTTTCTTTCGGATGTGAGCGTGAGTTTCTGTTGAAGAAGAGACACAATAAATCATCACAAGGTAGCATGAAGTGTTTCAATCATCTTCTTTCCTTTTGTTAGTTCTCATGTTCAAGAGGCTCTTGAAGTAAAGCTGACGGGTCAAACTTGATTTTGCAATGCTACGTCATAGACGCTATCCCTAAAGAAGTACCTATAATGCTCCAGGCTTTAGCGATTGACCACAAAGCTTGCTCAATTTATACAGTTTGTTATTATTGATTATTTTGTTATAACTAAGGATAGAGTTCAGTTTAGCTATTATGTTTTGCTGTGAGTTTCAGAAAGAAGATCTGATGATGAACCTGTTAGCAAGCGATTAAAGAAGAGCGGCCATGTTGATCAACATTCTTTCACACTAAAGCATGGATCATTATTGGTGATGAGAGGTTACACGCAAAGGGATTGGCTTCACTCAGTGCCTAAGCGTGCAAAAGCAGAAGCAACTCGAATTAATCTTACCTTTAGGTACATACCTGAATGATCCTAGAAAGAAAGTTTGGTCATGTGTTGTGTTGTTCATGGCAACAATGCTGAATATTCTGCTACTGGGTATTTATTTTGCAACTTGGCAGATAAGGAACATGCAACTCAATATGAACAAGATAAATTTTGACTTTGATGTTTATAAAAATGAAATGCAGCTAAGTTGCTAAAAATTTGATTATAAATATGAATTGTAGCGGGCTAATTCCCCCTAAAATTACTAAAATCATAAGTATTGATAGGATTGTACATGGTCAAGTTTGGTTTGGCTTGATTCAAGTAACTTGAAAATAATGTCAAAACTGTAACCCATATTGAGTTTGCTTTCAATTTGATTTTTGGTTTGGAAAATCAGAGAATGCCTTCGCTAATGATATTAGATGCATGACTTGTTATGTGTTATTACATCTTTTGTTTTTTCCATTTCTTGTTTAATCATCAATTCAATAAAAAATAACATCAGAATAATTTTGATTTTTATGGATGACAATTTTTTCTTAGCATTAGGGAGGGGGAATTGATCATGAATTTGTTGACAAGAGAAATATGTACTTATCATTTATCTTGATGTGTTGGATAATAATTTAATGGGTATAATTATTTTTTAAAAATATATTATGAAAATAATGTAGGAAAAAATTGATATAATATATACTATTTTGGAATAAAAATAACATAAATATGGCGGTTGAAATGATAAAAATGATAAATTATTATGTTGATATAATCATTTATGTATTTTATAGTTAATATTTCCATATTATTTAGATAAGTTGTGTAAAATAATAGAAAGTTTGAATTTGCAGTGGATTAATTATGTATTATTTGGCTTGTTCTATTTAACATACATATATAAAAAATAAATAAAAATTATTGCATAAAAAAGATATATATAAACTAGGGCAGGGATGGGTAGGGGTTAATAATCGGTTGGTTTGATTTGAATTGTATTGAATTTCTTAAAAATCGAATAAATAGAACAATGATGTTTAGAAATTAAATTAAATTTTGAATCAAATCGAATTGAAAATTTCTTTGATCAAATCAAATCGAATTGATATATTTTGGTTCGATTATTTTAATTATATATATATATATATATATATAAAATAATCGAACCAAAATATATCAGTTCGATTTGATTTGATCAAAGAAATTTTCAATTCGATTCAGTTCGATTTGATTCAAAATTTAATATATATATTGATCAGTTCAATTATTTTGATTTTTTTAAAAAAAATTAAACTAAATTAACTGAAATTTCAAAAAATTTAATCAAATTAAACTAAATTAAATCGAGAAAGTTGGATTTAATTCTATTTAATTCCAGATTTTCTTAATTTTTGCCGGCCCTAGGGATGGGGACAAGGGCAAGTGCATTAGGGAGTAGGGCTGGAATATGGGAACGACAATTTACAACTCAGCTTTCAGTTTTTTTTTTTTTTTTTAAGAAAAAGTAAAACTTATATTAATATATTTTTTATATTAATATATAGTAGAAGCATAAAAAAGTAAATATAGTTAGAAAAATAAAATCATATTTTCTCAATATAATTGATATATAAAATAAATTATCAAACTATAAGTGGAGAATAAATAAAATCACAATGTTTTTTTTTTAATCATTAAAGGGTGTAATACAATTTGTATTTTGTGTATCAGGAAAGTTAAATCAAATTTCAAATAAATTTTGCTAATAATTAGTGGCTTTGAAATTTACATGAATAATTATAAAAATAAGCGTTAAATTTACTTGATCAATGGACAATAAATCGATCATTTAAAATACATTTTGGTTATTAAATAGACTAAGACCATGGATTTAAAATCATTTTCACATCAAGTATGTAAAACTCCATAAGTGAAAGCACAAAAAGTCCCATGAGGAAAGGATAGATACCAAAAAGAAAAGAAATCAAAACCAAGAAGGAAGAAAAGGAAAGAAAAATACAAATCTAGTATATATTATATAAAAAGGGTAAACTTTAAGACTGTCACAGACCAAAATTGGCTGGCAACAGTACAAATATGATCATAGTAAAAAAAATAAAAATAAAAAAATAAGAGCGAGCTTGAGAGCGGCACAATGATTACTGGCACTGCATATGCGTAAAGCAAAATCCTTATTGTTCTCTTCACTCTATATCTATGCCTTGCAAGCATAATTTATTTTATCACATTAATACTCGTCAATAGATACATATCATGAACTCAATTTGACTATTTTATTCATCTATATCAACAATTCATTCTATTTTTCAAACAATTCAGCTTATATTATTACCCATTCTCTTTTAATCTCATAAAATCATATTATTTATACATGTAAGTATGTTTTCTGAAAATACAAAGTTTATTATCCCCCAGTATTTATTTCAGTATTCTCTCCTAAAACCAAACTCACAAAAGGAGGAGAATTACTTGGTGAATTTACTCCAATGCAATGGTAGACTACCTAAAGCAAATTCAGCATGATGTTAATGTAAATTAAGGGAGTGTTTAAATATATATATATATATATATATATATATATAACTTAAATTTTTTCTATTTTTAAATTTTAAATAAATTATCTAAATACTCTAAAAAATTTTTAAATTTTAAAATGATAATTTACACCTATTTTAAATATATTTGTACACTCTTTAATGTTATATACTCATTTGGTGGGGAACATAACAATTAGATAGCAAGTACAACTGTGTAGAAGCTCATTATAAATAAAGATCATGTACGGACTTATTAATAAAAATTAATTTAAAATGATGTTTAAATATTTTAAAAATTATATAATTTATTTTTTTAAATTTTATAACAATATTTCATATTTATTTTAAATAAACCTAAAATTCTATATTCTTTTATGTATGAGAGGAATGGAGGGGAACATAAAAATTAAACAGCAAGTACAACTGTGTATTTTTTGGGATGCAGTAATCTAGCTGTAAATGATGTTATTAATTTTACCATATATCTCTAAGAACAGAAGAATAAAACAAGTAAATTATAAGAGCATTATGCTTCTTAGACAAAGGTGGGCGTGTTCATTATCTTTCATTGCTGATATGAATATTCTGATGAGATATTTCAAAACCAGCAAGAAAACAAAAATTAAGATTGCGAGTTCTGCCAATACTCATTTCAAAAATTTGTCAATCAACTTTTAGAATTATCCCAGAAACATATTTTGATGTGCTAGTAATCCATCTTCATCAACATCAGAATTTCAAAAGTAACTTCACTCTGTTTGCCTGGTAATGAAGAGCTTTCCATAAATCACGAAAACACTTTAATTTTGCAGGTCAGTTGCAAGGTTGGGACCTTCTTTATTAGGAACAAATTTGTTACTCTTACACCAGGAAACTGTTGTGCAATTTGTCATTTTCTTTTTGTATGTTTCTTGAATAAAACAAGATGTATGATACCATAATAAGGTAATTACGCTATGACGTTTGTTCGACTTAAAGCTGTTATTTCTATTTCTGTTTAACATTTTAATTTTCCTTCAATTATTAATAGTATTTGATCATATGATGTTGTGGTCAGGAATGACTGAGAAGGGATCCTAATAAATTGATGGTCGTGTACTAAATACAGGCTAAAACAATACAACTTACAGAAGGCTTGCTTGAAGATGATGATAGACACAAGAATAAAGCTAATTAGTGTTTTAGTACATTTATATCTTCCATTATGAATGATAATGAGATAGAAAACTGTTATTATTATTATTTTTTTTTTTTTGTGCCTGAAGGTGAATGAACCCAGGAAAATTGGTCAATGAAATATTCTCCTTAATGGTTGGAGGGAAAATTAAGCAAATTCTAAAGAATATGATAGGTTCTTTTTCAGTCTCTTACAAACTTATGAAAGTGAAGAAAACACAAGAAAATTATATAATTGGATATCTATTAGTATTGTACCTTTAACCATGGATCATCTCTAGTTTTCTAAATTGTTTAATGTCATTATATTTGTCAGCTGACAAACACGTTTCGTCCTTATGATTTAATCGAGCAAAAAACGATCTACTTAAAAAATGCCGGCATAACTTTGCGAGCAGGATATTTTTTTTTTCACAATTCAAATTCAGGGTCATAATCGGCTTGAAATCTAAAATACAAGCATAACTTTAAAAGTTTTGTCAAAATCCAAATTCAGAAATTATAACCAGCATGAAATTTAATGATACAACGACAAGATAATATATTAACATAATAATTAATTGTATATATAAACACAATTATATATTTACGTATATATACAAAAATAAAAAGTGGATCTTATTATCATAATTTAATAATAATTTATAATTGTTGAAGACGTATTTTCATGTTAAAATAATTTTCTAATTTTCTACATTATCCAACATATCCCTTTATATATGTAACTAAACAATGACAAAGCTAATACTTGTATTAATCGAAAGTTGGAATCTCCCGTCAAATATTTTTTATTATTTTTACCGGATTGTAATTTTGTGAGTGCAAAAATAAGAAATTTTGAGGCATGTCTATAAAATACACTTATGGTGTACATGAGGAATTTAAAAAGACAGTGGGAATAACTACCCCACTGCTCCCACTGTAGATCTTTCAGTGTAGATAAAACCTAGCAAATGCTAACACTTAATAATTAATTAATACTCTCTATTTCAAAATAAATATTTTTATTATAAAATATATAAATATTAAAAAAAAAAATAGACAATTTTAACATTTACTCTTTTCTGATTAAATACAATTATTTCTTTTATTATCAATTCATATCCTCTATTTCATTTGGTATCTCATCTTATGTCTCATGCATCTTCTTATACGCCACATCACTTATTAAAAAATATTAGCTGCCAAAGCACTTTGAAAAAAAAAATAATGTGATACATAGAAAAGTGTATGAGATAAGAAATGGGATATCAAATGAGATAAAAGATCCGAATTGATTTATTATTTTAATATATCTCTCTTAATTAAATATAATTATCTCTTTATTTTTTAAAATATAATAAATATTTTTATTTTTTTAAATTTACATTAATTATATAAGATCAAATATACAAGAATATTATTGAAATGTTTAGGTAAAATATAGTTTAAATTAGAAAATATAATAATTAAATTACGACATATTAAAAAAATTAAGATATTTATTTTGAGACAAAAGTAATTTTTAGAGATGGAACAAAAAAAAAAAAAAACAATTCCTACAAACGAACAAATACCATTAATCAATTTACCAAGTTAATACATATGTTCCTCACCTATCCTAACAACAGTGCCTTCAGGGGGATTCAAACATCCCTACATGAATAAATGTAATTTTACCAACAATCAGCTCAATTAGATTCTAACCTATAACATCCTAAATTTTTAATGAAAATGAGCTTTGATATTCTAAAATTGGGTAATTTCATAAAATTAAATGTGAAAATATTAAATTTTATATTTGATAATTTTTTAGTAAATCAAGAAGTAAACATTTTTCAAGTTTCAATATATCAAAATTGTTTAATTATTATTATGTTAATTGAAAGAGTAACATATAATTATTTAATTATTATTAAATAATTATGTTCAGACTCTATAATATGATTTTGTACTATAGAATTATTTAATTGTTTTAATAAAATTTGAACTTCAAGTAATTTAGAATTGTTTAACAATATTATTGGCTGCACTAAACAGTAATTTGAAATGGATTATATTAATTTAGTTTATAATAATTTATTTACATTTTAAAGTACATATATAACAGCCTTGGCAAGTGAAAAATTATAAATATTACGAGTCAGACCTGAAAATGTGTATTTAAATTGGATCCGAGCAAGCCGAATTGGGTTTGGATCTAACAAAATAAATAAATAATTGAATAAAATACTATTTAATTTATAAAATTTAGCGAATATAGCGATTGAATTTATTGAGTTTTTCATGTTTAATCACAATAATTAGTCATTTCATAATTTTTTCAGATAAAAAAAATAAATTAAATAAATTAAAATAACATATTTTTTAAAATACCTTCATTTTTAACCTCTATATTTTTTTCTATTTTCTTTTATTTTCTTATCATTTTCCTTTGTAAAAACTCTCATTAAAATATTTTTACTTTTTCTTTGTTCTGTGACCTTTTCTTTTTCTTTTTCTTTTTTTTTTCATTAATTAATTAATTATGTAAATTTAGTTTTTTGAAATTGAAGGAAAATCTATGTAGAATAGGTTTACACAATTTCACCTTCACTTTTGGTTTACAAATTACTCCTTGTTAAAATTTCTTGTATTGATGTTATCAAAATTTATGTTTATTTTAATGATTTTAAAGACATTTGTATGATATTTTATATATTAATCCAATGAAATAATAATACATGAAAAAAAGTATTGGTATCTTTTTATAGAATAAAAAATAAATAAAAAAATTATATTGACTAAAATATCTTATTGCTCATTAATTAGATATATAAGATAAGTTTATGCACCCATGATATGCAAGAATTTTCTTTATAAATTGTATGTATAATTTGCAATTGTTAAGTAATTTACTTTTTTGGGTTTTTATGAGAGATAAGATATAATTTTGATTTTACTGTTTAGTTTTAGAAGCACATTGACTCTTAATATTTTTCGAAATATAATTTTGACTCTAACATTATTAAAACCTATAATTCTGACCATTTTGACCGTTGACCTCTGTCTCTGGACCCCACGAGAATTAAAAAGTAATTGGCAAATTATAATTTATTCCCTAAAATTTTATTTATTAAAAAAAATATTTTTTAAATTAAATATATAAAAAATAAAATAAATTAATAACTAAATAAAAATTAATTATTTTATTTATTTAAAATTAAAAAATATTATTTTTAATTTAAAATTACTTTTTATTAAATTAAAATAATTAATTTTTATT
>CANXYC011338383.1:0-12106 GCA_948193065.1 Aleurites moluccanus
TAGATAACTCCATGATATTAGCTATGTATATAAATATTTGGAGTATGTTTTGTAAATATGTAAATGTGTAATTATATGTTGTTATATGTCTGGACATTATGATATGAATTTAAATGTATGATATGCTTTCCTATGTTAACAAATGCATTTATATTCTAACAGGGGTGCAGCTGATATGGTAAGCTTATATGACTTTGGTATATGAATAAATAATATGGCAGGGAATTATTATATGATTGTGTTATAAGTTGTATTTGGAGGTTGAAAAGAATTTGATATTTATATTGGAAGTGTTATGTTGTGTTTTCTATTTGGGTAATGTTAATATTACAGGGGAAACTCTATCCAATTTTCTGTAAACTTAAACTAACTTAAAGTGTTTTTTAAAAAAATATATATGTTATAAAATGGTTAAATGAAATGAAGCTTGTAATTTAGGTTCTTCAAGGTACCAGTATACATTTTTCCCGTGCCCTAGGACCGTCATAACCCTATAGAGTGAGGGTTGTGACATAGAGGCAACCACACCCGTAGAACTCAATATCACATACTATTATCATATACTATCTCATACTTAAATCATTTACTTAATTAATTTTCATTCTGACATTCTATAATTTGTCTGTAATTCATTTTGTAATTAACATCATTATATCCCATAACATTAATTAAACTCTATAGTATACCATACATATAAAATCATAGTCTAACTATGTCATTTATACAATCTATGGAGCAACTAAATTATACATACAAAATACAATGCCAAAATAATTACACTGTCACAAAAATATAGTAGGAATTTACAGAAAGATCAACAGATAGGATTTTACCTCCTATTATGCACCTGGAAATAGGAAACAAATGAAGGGGGTGAGTATAAAATACTCAGTGAATCTAATATGCTTTGACCAAAAGAAATGGCTAGGATATCAATAAACAATAGGTAGATAATCAATAAATATTTATCTGCACACTGATAACAGAATAAGGGTTCAAAATACAGTAATGGACTGTAGAATCAATGAACATATCAAAGAAGCTCATGTCATATAGATAAGACAGATGATGGGCCATGAAACTCATATATCATATATCAATCATATATTAATGAACATAAGACTGATCAGGTCTTATGGCTAGGACAGTTAACCCTTCCCAGCTAGGCCATCCAGTATACAATGTGCACATCGTCGGTGGTATTTACCCACTATTCCGTCGGAGAGGAAGCTCTGTCAAATCACAATAGAACCAATATAGATATAGAACAAGTCATTAGGTACCAATAAAAATTATGGTCTCATCAAGTATCAATAACTCATATATTAATCAAATGAGACTGTAATTAAGCAATGAATAAACTATGGAAGGTACGATAAATAATGGAAATAAGAATAGCTTTTAACATAGACATGAATCATATGTTGAACATCAATGGTCATTTGGTTGGCACAATTGGCATACCATTGTCACTAGCAACGATGGCATTCAAATGGTAGGCCTATGAATGGAACAATGGTAGGCCTATGGCAAAATGAACTAGGCATTTTGTCAAACACATGGTGTGCATCATTGAATGGACAATTTGGCTAAGTTATAGTGCAACATTGACATTGCCGATATAATTAATAACAAGTCCACAATCCAAGCAACTCAATAAGCAACAATTATCCAACAATAAACATAATCAAAAGAATCAAAATGGCTTGTAAACTCAAAAGAAAAACAAAGCAAAATCAATAGAGTGAATTGTACTCATAGGTTCGACCAAAATGGAGAAAATGGAGGAGGATTCAAATCATCAATTCAATGCTTCGAACATGTTAAATGATGCATATTAAACTCACCTCACACTTCAAATCACCCAGCAAAATTGATTTGCCACCAATTTCTTCAAAGAAGGCAAAAAATTGTAACTTTCCAAATCCTTGTATTCTACACTAAATTAACCATGAATAATCCATCTATTAGCCATCAATTAACATAATATAACCTTAATTAACATTAACTAACACTAATTCAAAGATTCAAATCTCACAACTTCAATCTAGGGTTTCAAAAATCTATCAAATGCATCAATTGATGCAAATAAACACCAAACCTATTCTATTTAACATCTAATACATCTAAATCAACCATTAAACCAAAAAAATTAACTTGTTACCTTTGGTTGATGTGTGGGCCGAAAATCGCAATGGTTTGATTCTTGAAATTCTTTGTTTTTACAAGCAAATCAAGGTTGGAAATGGAAGATTCAAAGGTTTGATTCAAGTTTTCTTTAGTTTTCCTTTTGATTTTAGCTTGAAAATGTGGTGGGGAAAATGGAGGAGAATTTCGGCCAAGCTTGAAGAAGAAGAAGAAAGATGGCCAAAAAAATCTTCCAAGGCATACTTATATATTAAGCAAAATTGGCAAATTACATTTAGGTCCTTAAACTATCCATTAATTGGACTTTGACCCCTTCTTCTTCTGTAATTTATTTTGTTAATTTTGTTGAGAATTGGATTTGAAAGTTGGAACTAAAATGGCTTCTTTTTATCTGTAGTTTATTATAAAAATAGTTTCAGAGCTATTCTGAAACTCAGACAGTTGGTTTTCCACTATACCCCTAAAGTTCAACTTATTTACGATTTTGCCATTACTCAAATTTTCAGTATTCCAAAATATTTTTCAACTTTTTATTTTCACTAAAATTTCACATATAAATATATGATTCTTTACACCCTGGTTTGAATCAGAAATTCATCTGTCAACCAGATTGCTAATTCCTATTGCAGTGTAATTAACACTGACATTTTCCGGGACAATATCATAAATGTATTCTAACTGAGGTTCAAAAATTATCCTTAGTTATTTCGGTCTTCCCAGATAAATAATTGGTTATGTTATTGTTCAATTATGGTAGCATTTCCTAGAGTATTACATTTAAATGCTTGGATTATGGTCTAAATACCCTATGCTTTTCAAGAGAATTCAATTTTGCTTGTATTGCATCTTTCTATCTTGGTCAATCAACTTTATTTTGAATTCTTGAATATATTGTGATTCAAGATTCTTGTTTTCATTCATAATATCTAATGCTACACTATATGCAAAACCTGTAATACCCTAGGAAATCCCATCTTATATGCATGATTTAATTCCCAGTTTATAGTTTAAAAGTATTGAAATGATGGAAAATAGAAAGAAAATGAAATACTTTTTCGGAAATTGTCGGTGTCGAGAACATTGCCGAGAAAATAGCAGTCTGGCTAATTTAAAAATTTTTAACCCAAACCTAGGGGGATTAAATAAGTTAATTTTACGTGAAATTATGGTGAAAAGAAAGAGTTGAAAAATATTTTGGAACACTGAACATAAGAGTAATGGCAAAATTATAAATAAAGGCAACTTTGAGGGTAATTTTGGAAATCCACTATCTGGGATCCAGAAATTACCCAGAACTATTTTTAAAGGATAGAACAACTTAAAATAAGGTATTTAACTCCCTACACTTGAGGTTGAATCTAAACAGAATAGATAGAATAAATAACAGAAAGTTTTGGGGTTAAAAAATGCAAATAAGGAAAATTTTGGGCCAAAAGTACAATTAAACAAAGATGTGGGACCTACAAATTGAATCAAACAAAAATTTTAGAGAAATCAAAAGGGGTGGCGGACATGATGAGTCAACAATTGATTTTTGTTATTATTAAGTGATTTTTTCTTTTATACCAATAGGAACTAAACATGTGGCAAGTTTAGAATTTTCCATTTTCTTTATTAAATTCAAATTAGTTTTGGTGTATGGAAAAGAAAGAAAGAATGGCTATTATAAAGAGGGAGTGGTTGAAACCCAAAAGAGAAGAGAGCACCAAAATATTTTCTATTCCTTTCCAAAGAAAATAAACCAAAATTTGATAGGAAAAGACGAGAGAAAGAAGAGGAATAAGAGAAAATTGGTGGAGATTGTGTGAGTTGTTTGGTGGAACAAAAAGTAGAAGGAATTCCATGATTCAAGTTTAAGGTAAAGCTTCCTAAACTTAGTTACTTGATTGCATATAAGAGTTCTAAAGTTTTATTTGACAAATAATTGAAGTAATTAAGCTAAAAATGTTAAGAATGTGCTAGGGTTAATGTAGTTTCTGAATTCTGTTTTGAGGCAATAAATTGTGGCTATTATTCTAAAATTTTAATGAATAAATTTATGGATTGTTAAAACATAAAAGTTGTAGATAAATATACTAGTTATATGTCTGTAAAATAAATTTGTAAAATTCGAAGTGAGGAAAGAGTTATTAGGTAAAAACTGTGACTGGCCTGGAAGTAGGGTTATAGAAAAATGCTAATATTTGTTTATTGTAAATAATGATAGACACAGAATTAGAAGGTCTGTTTACATAAAAAGTGTTCATTTATGTCTTATATATAATCATGTAAAATGGTTTTACAATTGGAATTGTGATTTACGAGATATTAGGTCATAAGTGTAGACTGCCAGGAATGACTGTTTAACAGAATATAGGTTATAAAATTGTATTAATTTAAGGACCTTAAATTCTGAATTAGAGAAAGTGTTAAACATTAAAGATGATCATTTATGTGTTATATAAATGTATGTAAAATGGTTTTGTATTTGGATGAGTACAAAATTTATTATAAGCATAGAAACAGGGCATGTCTGGATAGAGATTTCAGGGCAATAATTTAACTTTGGAAATTCACTAATAATTGTACAGTGATCCAAAAATTCTAAAATTTGGATATGTTATCTTTTATGTGTTTATTTTAAATAGGAAAATGAATTACAATAATTGGTTAAGTATTGATTGAGTTATTAGCAAATGAACAGAATCTGCCAGAATAGGATTTCAGGCAGAATGCAGGGTTGCAGGGCTGGTTATAGGCCTAAGTTTAAATTAACACCATAAATTGTGTAGTAATGATTTTAATATGAAATTTAGATATATTAGAACCTTATATGTTAAGTTTAATTAGGAACAATAATAGAAACAATTGGATAATTGTAGAGAGAGATATGAATAATAAAACACAGGCTGCCAATAAGATTCTTTATAGGCAAAAACCTAAAACTTGGAAATTGAGGAATTTTCTTTAATATAAGTATAAGTAATCTAAGTTTATATTAAATAGTATCTAAATAGAAATTAATTGGATATTGTCATGACCCAATTTCCCAAGCCGAAATGATCCTAGGACACGGGAGATGCCAATGGCAACCGGCACCCATAAAACCCAATATTAGTCACATCATTCCTATCGATCCAATATAATATATATGTCACATTCATAATTACCAATCATTCTATTAACCTGTCATACATTCTGAAAAATAACTAAAGTATTAATTCCCAAAGCATCACATTAATCATAATATCATCCATGTAACAAAGTCATCTTCAGTTTACATGTTCATTTCCTAGCTAACCCGTACATACCCATGGAGCAGCTAGATCATGAACACCAAAATAAATATTATTCAAAATAGTGTATATGTAAATACATTTGAAAATCAAAGGTAGAATTCCCAGAGAAGTAGCAGTTTGGATTCTGCAGCTCTAATCCTCTCCTAAAAGGGGAAACAATAAAAAGGGGTGAGTATAGTTGATACTCAGTGAATTCACATGCATTACAATAATCAATAGGTGTCAAACATTAGAGGTATCAATCAATAAAGCAACAATGTATTGAATAAATGTCAAAATACAGTAAAGTCAAGTAATCATCAAATATATTTGGCTATATATAGAAAGACAGATAATGGAATGGACTGTATGAAAAGAAATCATACAATCTCTAAACAATCAAATGCGTTGGACCATGTGGGTCCTAGATCATCCATATCAGGGCAAATAAGCATAAGAATGATCAGGCCCTATGACCGGGACCATAACCCTTCCCATCTAGGGTACAAATATACAATGTGCACAAGGTCGACAGTATTTCCCCACTCCCCTGTCGAATCGGAAGTTCTGCCATAACCATATCAGGGTCAATACTAAGGGATACCATAAACAACAATGGCATCTGGATTCAATCAATCAATTAATCAGTTCGGTATCAATCATATCAATATCCAATGTCAATAATGGCCATGCCATGTACAATATCCAATATCAAATAAAAGGGTTGGTACTTAGGATAATTCATAAGACAAGAGAAATAAGGTTCGATAATCAAAATAGAAATATCAATGAGGCAAGGTTATATAGCAATAAATGGTTTAATTTTGGTAAGAGAATATAAGACAAGTTCAAAGAAAATCAAAGGTAACACAATCATGTGAGGTTCGACCATTTGGGGGTTTTTCCCAAATGGTGCCCAACAATCAAATTAAGTAAATTAATAGGACAATTGATGCATGTAGAACTCACCTCAACTATCCAATGGTCAATTGATTAGCCAATCTCACCAATTTCCTCAAAAATCTCCAATTTGGCTACTTGAAGAAATCAATTTCCACAATCTACAATTTCACATCAAATTGATTATCAATTAAGTGTTCTCTTACATCCAATTAACTAATTCTATCATCAATGTATGAATCCCATCACTAATTTATCAATTCAAATTTCAAAGTTTCAAATAAACCCTAGAGTTTAGGGATTTCCATGAATTAGTGTTAATCTAGATAAAATAACACTAAACCCATCTATTCCAACCTAAATAATATCTATTTAATCAATAAAATCCAATAAATAATCACTTACCTCAAATGAGTTACAATGGCAGAAATTTATCCTTCACTGCCTCTAAAATATTTCTAGCTCTTTTTCTACTAGCTTAAGACGAAATGAGATGAATCACAAAATGTGTATGATTTTCACGAATTTCCTTCAGAAATCTGATGGAGAAATCGTGAATTCGATGAAGAAGAAGAAATAGTGCTCGGGCTATCCTTGGAGAATAAGTCAAGCACGATAGAATAGAGAAGAAGAAATAATAAGTTTAAGTGTTTTAATCCTTCAGTTACTGTCCATATATATAAGCTACTGCCTCGGTAAAACTGAATTAATTAAATTCTCGTTCTTCTAATCCAACCTACTATTCCAGCTCGCAATTCGCCAGCTCACCAATGCCTCTTCGCATTGCCGGCTCGCTATTCCACTTCGCACATGTCGGCTCGCATATGCCAGCTCACATACGTCAGCTCGTATGTACCTCTTTGCCAAACCCTCTTCGCATTTCCTCTTCGTACTTCCTCTTCGCCATTCCCTCCTCGCATTTCCTCTTTGCCTTTCCTCTTCACCATTTCCTCTTCGTCTTTCCTCTTCACCATTTCCTCTTCGCATTTCCTCTTCACCTTTCCTCTTCGCCTTTCCTCTTTGCCATTTCCTCTTCGCATTTCCTCTTCGCATTTCCTCTTCGCCATATCCTTTTCGCAGTACCGGCTCACCATTGTCTCTTCGCAATTGCCGACTCGCACTTCCCTCTTTGCATTCCCACTTTGCATTCCCACTTCGCATTTCCCTCTTCGCTAAGTCAGCTTGGCATTGCCTCTTCGCAAGACCAGCTCGGTAATGCCAGCTCGACAATGCCGGCTGGGAAACTACTTAACTTAATTCATGGAAAATGCTCCAGATTTCCTAACTCCTCATTTCTTTTAACACTTAGAATAAATTTATAGATTTAGGAGCTCAATATATCAATCAGTATTCTACACTGAAATTTTTCCATTCTCATTTACTGTCATTATCATTATCCAAAATAATTAAATAAGTAAAATTTATACTTATTGTAAAGATCATTTCATTAAGCCAATTAAATTTAAAAATTATACACACCCATATATATATATATATATATATCCAAAAATGGTATATGAAAATGGTAGGTGTTATAGATATGTAGAGTCAAGAATGAATAAAAGATGCGATAGGTACCATAAGAGATAAGGCAAAGAATCAAGGATAAAGGAAAAGGGAAATGTGCAAGTTATAAGCTAAGGTGAGTAATGTATACATCATTATGCATACTCATATTTTGATTTGTTTACCCAATGAGTATGTTTCCTTCTTGATTAAATGCCACTTATTATTGTTGATCATTCTTTGATCTTCCTAAAGATTTAAATTTATCAATATTTATTGATTGCTATTGATATTGAAATGCCTATTATGTACTGATTGATAAGTAAACCCGTGAATTGAAAGCCATTGATTATATTTATTACTGTATTGATTGATACTGAACTGATTGTTATTGGACTGACTGATATCTGGATTCCATTGTTGCTTATGGTATCCCTCGTTATTGACCCTGATATGGCTTAGCAGAGCTACCGATCCGATAGGGTAGTGGGGAAATACTGTCGGTGATGTGCACATTATATTACTGATACCCTAGCTAGGAGGGGTTATGGTCCTGGCCATAGGGTCTGATTAAGCTTATGCTTACTAATACAGATATGTTACTGGAGACCAATATGGTCCATACTGATATGAATTACTGGAGATTGTATGATTTCTTTTCATACAGTCCATCCCTTTATCTGTCTTTCCATATGATACCGAGCTTATGTTTATTCCTTGGCTATACTGTAACCCGATATTGATTCCAAATTTATATCTTATTGCTTACCATTGAGATCTTTATTATTATATACTTTTATCTCATGTTTAATAATGTATGCATGCTTACTAAGTATTTTATACTCACCAAATTGTGGTTTCTAATTTTTACAGGGATGAGATAGAGAAAGCTGATTCCAAGTTAATTCCTTTTTCCAACTTGGAATGTCAAGTACATCAAGGTAGAATAATATTCACTGAAGGTTATAAGTGTCCACTCATAGAGCTCCATGATACTGAGTGTAATTAGATGATTGGGAACTATAATGATGTATGAACAGTGGAATATTTAATGTTACAGTGACATTAAAAATTATAATGTGTAATGTATAATGATTGAAAAAGTCAATGATAATAAAGTGGTAAAGATAGTGATAGAGGTAAATAATAAAAATGAAATTTTCATGTTTTGCAAAAGATTTAGAAGTGCTATGTATGACTGTTGAACTGTGAAGTTGAGGGTATAAGGTTGGCAACTTATTGGGAGTGTAAAAATAATTTTTAGTGCAGGTTGAGAGACCTGATTTTGGGTCTGGAATAGCATTAAAATTATAAAGAAAACTCTGGCAAATTTTCTATAAATTTTTTAAGTAATAATTGGGATTTAACTATTAATGGATGGATTAATAATGATTGATTGATGAATGGATTGTTAATGGGTTCTATGGGTTTCCGGTGACCTTAAGTCTACCCGTGCCCTAGGATCATCGCAGCGCAAAAGTGGGTCGTGACAAAACCATAGTCCATAACCATTTCATTTTGACTTCATTTAATTCTAGAACTAACCTAATTTATCATGATCTCTTCATTTTTACTATTTTCTAATACTTGTAGATTATGAAGTGTATTTATGTTACTATTTGTCTTTTCAATAAAATCATCTTTATTATTTATTCCTTTTTCTCTTCGAAGATTTTTATCCTTAAAACTAATAGGTCTAATACATAACTGAATATATAAAATATCTTCATTGTCGGAGGAATGAAAGGCAATAAAAACTTTATTAAAATTTACTTCTCAGGTTAACCTGTAGCCTGGAAAAATAAGAAGACAAGAGTGGGTGTCTCAATTCAGTAAATGATACTAACCAATATACAAACATGGTGCTCTACAATCATTCTAATGTGAGGAATGCTCATGCATCGTGTCTGTAATATCCTAGGAAGTCATATCTTATATGCATGAATTGATTCTCAGTTTGTGGTTTAAAAGTATTGAAATGATGAGAAATAATTTTAGAGACACAATTAGAAAGCAAATGAATTACATTTTCAGAAAATTGTCGGTGTCAGGAACATTGCCGAGAAATTAGCAATCCGAACAACAGTTGAATTTTTTATTCTGATTAGGGAATAAATTATCACATAAATGCATGTGTAATTATGGTAAAAAGAAAGAGGTGAAAAATATTTAGCAACACTGAAAAAGTAACCAATGGCAAAACCGTAAATAAATGAAACTTTAAGGAGAATAGTAGAAATTGGTTCGTCTGGGTTTCAGAATGGCTCTGAAACTATTTTTTATAAATAAGCATAAATTAAAATAAGCCTTTTGATTCCCCACTTTGAATCCAATTCTTAACAGAATTGTCAGAATAAATTACAGAAGAAGTTTGGATCAAAATATAATTACTTGAAAGTTTAAGAACCAAAATGAAATTTGCCATTTTTACTTAATATATAAGAATGCCTTAGGAAAAATTTGGCAATCTTCTTCTTCCTTTTCTTCAAGCTTTGTCCGAACCATTCCTTGGCTTTCCTTCACCAATTTCCTTAAGAAAAATCATAGAAATCATACAATCAACCATAGTTCTTCCATTTTCTATCTTACTTTTGCTTGGAACATAAAGGAATTCAAAGGATTTTTAGCAAATTGATTTTGGGTTCACCATCCATTTGAGGTAAGGAATTATTTTATTTGAATTTATGGTTTATTTAGTTGAATTAGATGATGAATTGGATGAGTTTTAGGTTAGATTGCATCAATTGATGCATATGGGTAGAAATCCCCAATTTTAAACCATAAATTGAAGTTGTATGATTTAGCTTGATTAATTAGTGTTAGTTTGTATTGTTTAATCTTAGAATATGTTCATTGTAGGCTAATGGATAATATATTTGTGATTGGTTTGGTGTAGAAAATCAAGATTTCACAAGTTGCCATATTTTCCTTCTTTGAAGCTTTTGATGGAAAATCAATTTTCCAAGCCAATTTGAAGTATTAGGTGAGTCTTATATGCATCCTTTAACATGCCTAATACATTGGAATTGAAATTGGAAACCATATATGGAACTCTCATTTTGGCCGAACCCTATTTACTATTCATTGCCTATGTTTTGTTTGATTTTTCCTTTGTATTCCTTAGCCAATTTGATTCCTTAAATGTTGTTTAATATTGTATATTTGTTGCCTATTTTGTTGCCTATAATGTGAGCTTGTTGTTGGATGAATTGGGCATAAGGTCACTGGAAACCTGTAGAACCCATGAACAATCCATTTATCAATACTTAAATCCATTTATTTCTTATAAATTTTACAGAAAATTTGCCGGAATTTCCTTTGTAATTTTACTACTATTCCAGACCCAAAATTGGGTCTTTAAAAAATTATACAGCCTAAATTAAAATTATTTTATATTCCCAATAATTTGCTAACCTTATACCCTCAACTTCACAGTTCAACAGTCATACATAGCACTTCTAAATTTTTTTCAAAACATGAAGATTTCATTTTATTATTTACCTCTGCCACTGTCTTTACCACTTTATTATCATTGACATTTTTAATCATTATGTATTACCCATTATATTTTGAATGTCACTGTAACATTAAATATTTCACTGTTCATACATCATTATAATACTCAATCATATAATTATACACATTACCAGGAGCTCTAAGAATTGTCATTAATGACCTTTAACAAATACAATTCTACCTTGATATACTTGACGTCCCAAGTCGGAAAAGAAATTGACTTGGAATCAGCTTCCTATAACACATCCCTATAAAAATTATAAACCACTATTTTGGTGAGTATAAAATACTTAGTGAGCATGCATACATCATTATATATGAGATATAAGTATATGGTAATAAAAATATCAATGGTAAGCAATAAGATATAAGTTTGGAATTAATGATCAGGTAAACAATACTCATATCATATAGATAAGACAGATAAAGGGATGGACTATATGTAAACATATAGTCTCCAGTAGTATCAGTATAGACTATATGCGAACATACAGTCTCCAGCAGTATCAGTATCAGTAAGCATAAGGCTGATAGACTCTATGGCTAGGACCATAGTGTAACACCTTAGCCTAAACCCTAATAGGGACCTTTAGGGAAATAATTTTTCCTTTCTTATTGATGTGTTATAATATGTGTGAATGCATGTTATATGACCTAATTTTTAGGTCTAGAATTGATTTGAAGTTAGATAGGACCCAATCGGGTAAGTTGGAAAATTTTGGTAATTGGAGGACCAAAATGTAATTTTGCAATTTTTCGAGGTTTAATTAATTTTTCAG
>CANXYC011338550.1:0-12541 GCA_948193065.1 Aleurites moluccanus
AAGCATAATCAGGTGTAGAAGAACTGGAAGAAGACTGAGGCTGCAAACATAGGTGAAAAAGACGTCCTTCTTTATGCCCCTTCCCGATGATCTTCTTCGTTTCCAGATCCTGAATGACACAACCAACAGAAGTAAAAACAACCATACAGTTATTTTCAACAAGTTGACCAACAGAAAGTAAATTGTCAGTCAGATGTGGAACAAGGTAGACATTATCAGACTTAATAGAATCAGTTTTAATCTTTTCAATTCCAGAAATAGAGAGATTATGTCCACTAGCAGTAAATATTTGATTGGTTCCATAATATGGAGTAATGTCACTCAAGTTTTTACTAGCTCGGGTCATATGATTGGATGCAGCAAAATCAAGATACCAAGTGGAAGAATTTTTTTTATTTTTACCTATGAATCCCATGGCAGAGAAAGCAGATTGAATCATTTGTTGCACTATTTCAGGAGTAAGAGAGGAGGTGGTAGAACCTGGATTAGGAGTAACTATGGGTGGAGATGTCACCTCAGCATGATATGCTTTGATTGGACGATTCTGAGGTCGTCGAGAACAATCGCCAATTAGATGACCTGACTTCTTGCAATAATTACAGATCTTTTTCTGACACTGACTAGCATAATGACCATATTCCTTACAAGAGAAACACTGAATCTTACTAATATCACGAATCCTAGACTTACTTTGAGTGACAAAAGCTATATTAGATGGACCAGAAAGTTGTTGTTGCTCCATTTAAGCCAATGATTTGAGACGTTGCTCTTCACGTAAAAGTTCCCGGAAACAAGTATCCAGAGTTGGTGTAGGTTCTCGAGCTATTAATAAAGCACGGACAGGTTCAAATTCTTTTCTCAATTTCATGAGAAATTGATGTCTCTTGGATTTCTCATGAAGTTTTTGGACTGCACCAAGAGCATCAGCAGAAACAGTAGCATATACCAGAGATGCATATTCCAACCATAGTGCCAAAAAACCAGAATAATAATCTTGAATTGATTTATCTCCTTGAGTATAATCCCGTAGATCCTTTTCAAGCTGAAACTCTCTTGCTTCATTTTCTTGATAATATACAATTTTGAGATAATTCCACATGTCACGTGCAATGTCATATGGCCGTAAATTCAGTGCAATTTGAGGTGCAATAGATGCTAACAACCAGCTAATTACCCGAGCATTATTGGTGACCCACTTAGCTTTATCTGTTTCATCAGTTGGTTTTGATTCGGTACCAGTAATAAATCCCCACAGTTCTTTACCTTGAATAAAATTTCGAAGAGTGAATTCCCAAATAAAGTAATTTTCTCCATTTAAACGAATAGAGATAATTTCTTTTTCTGTCATTGAAGTCATTGAGAACAGAAACTTGCTTAAGAATTTTGTACGAACAGTGAATGTCCAAAGACAACCCACACGTACCGAAGCCAAAAAGTTCTGAATCACCAAGAGCAACGAGACCCACAAAGAATTCTTTGATCACACGAAAGTTGCAATAGAAGCCTTTCCTTCTGGAAATGCAAAACCACCAAGAATTAAAAACAAAATTCAGAGCGCTACCAAAATTTTGAAAGAGAACTCTAAATAAAATTTTTTGGCTCTGATACCATGACAAAGATTACAAAAAAGAAGAATAATTGTTCTTCCGATGATGGATGATCTCTATTGATCATTGGTGCTGTTTATATACACAGAGAAGTAACCTATATAAGGAAAATAAATCAACTCCTAATTAAGCTAATTGATTGCATGATATTTACAGCTAATAATTTACAATCTGTCAAATACTAATTAAGGTGATTATGGCCTAATTTCTTGGTTCCCGTTAATACATTGAACTTAACTGCTTAAAGTAACACTATAAGTTTTGCTGAAATCTCATACTGTAATCAACCTTCTGACATTCTCAAAACACAATCGTCTTGATAAAGCCCCATTGAAGCCCATTGAGATATACAATGCAAACAAGTGCCATTGCATATCCTGCTTCTGACACACAAGACCTTTTATCAAGATTCTTTTAGAAACCTTGCACTCAGATCATTTCACAATGACAAACTGCATTCGATTTGTAAACATCTATTATTTGCAGATATTAGCATGTTCAAATGATAATCTAAACTGATTATAACTCTATGAGAGATAAGAAGGAGCTCTATGGATTATAAAAAATGAATTACCTGATATAGTCCTTCCATCGGAGCATGGACAGCTCCTTTCAGTAATGCAACCAACAACCAAAATACATCCTCTTCACTCATGTAGAGAAGCAATAGACCAGCTAAAAAGCCCATTCCCTATATTTTTGATAAATCCAATGTCACTATTTTTTCAGTATTTCAAGCAAAATCTAGGAGCAGTTAGATCATGAGAGGCAGACCTGAACGTATCCAACATCTCTATCAAAGACTGAATATGCCTTCAAAACATTGTAGAGTGACCTTTGACCAGGTCCATGTCTCTGCTGGAAGAAAACATGTGAAGGGAAGGTGCGGGAAATATCTCGAATTATATCCAGCTCCGATGCTGATGTCTCATATATGACTAATTGCTGCAATAAACATATAATTTTTATAAGCACAATGAACAAAAGCCCAGGTGATTGTGTGTGTTTATTTGTACATCTGAGCACATGAAGAGAAAAAGAGTATCAATGAAAAAATTAACACAAGTGACTATTGGTCAACAAATCACCCTAAATCCAGAAAGAACAATCTTGCAACCAATTTTAGCATATAACTAATATAATTCCCAACCATCCATCATCACAATCAAAGCATTTAGTCTTTATGAAATCAAGAACGAAAGTTAGAATTTTTTTTTATTTAAATAAACCTATGAAGTAAGAACTTAAAAGTGCAGAAATTTGTCTTAGGATTTAAGTGCATAGCAGGTGAAAGATATATAGGCTGGTAACTATTACCTATAAATTTAAAGTAGCAAGCAATTGTAACAACTTGGTTACTGTGTTCAGAAATCAGAGTTTAAAGACAGTTATAACTAGTAATAAAAGAGATTGCAATGTCCAAGACAATTACCCAACTAGTAATAAAGAAGATTTGCAACTTATGGCCACTGCCAATAGCAATGACTTCTCATTTTGGCAAATCTGCCATGCCCCATTCACAAAGAGTGAGCATATGTTTTATGACTTCAATCTCAATTAAAGATTCAGAAACCAGTTTAAATGAAAAACACTAACTAGAAGTACCATGCATCTATTAGTCAATCAACATGGACTTCAATTATTAATTTAGTCATCTGATAGTGGTGTGCCCTTCACCCCCATGTGTTGCAATGAATAGAATAGACACAGAGAAAGAGAAAGAGAAGGGATCCAATAAACATCTGCAGAACAAAACATAAATCAACCAAAGCCCATTGCAAACCAGAAATAATGATTCACCAGTTAAAAAGGAAACAAGAACTACAAAGCCTATTTGATCAACTCATCAAGCAAAATCAGGAAAAAAAGTACCTTGTAAACCCCAGGATTCATCAGGAGAAGGTCTCTACTCCCAGAGATTAACTGCCAGACAAGACCCCTTAAACAATCTGGAATTCCCTTCATTATTCGCCTCTTAACCACATGAGGTTTTCTCCTTACATAATGTTTCCAATCACTCCCTCCAACCCCGATCATCTTCCTCCATTTTCTTACCCTTCTTTCTTCCCTGAACAATTTTGTAAGTCCATGACAAATTATCAACATTAACATGAGTATGGAGAAAGACACATTCATGAAACCTTCACAATCATTCCAACACTAACCCTCAAAATGATTCACTAGGGAAAAGAAAAAAAGGTCATACCTCTCAAATTCATAGGCTGACCTGCCCTTGGTTAAGCCTTCAGGATGATTATTAAGCTCTTGCTTAACAAAGCCAAATCTGTCCAATTGTTTTGGTGAAGGAAGTGGCCCCAGTTCATAGTCTTTCTTTTCCATTCACTAAGTCAAAGAAACTCCAGTATGCTACAAGGTGTATATAAATCTAGTTTCCTTGACATGGTGATATGAAAGAGCTAAAAGGAGAAACAGAAAACAGTTCAATTCATACTTCTGAATTTAACACATTAATATCGAAAACTGAAAATCATGCCAAACACCTTACCAGACCATTTGCAAATCAATTGAAATATCAAAATTAGGTGAACCATCAATTACCAAGCACATTGCTTCGATTTATATAATTCAATAAACATGAAGATGCAGCAACAGTATAGCTGTTTAAAATCAACAATAACATAAAACAAAAAACACATAATAAACAGAGATGCCATGACAGAGGTATTACAGCTAACCATGTATGTATGCAATGACCTACATTTCTTGATCCATCTCTGGAATATAGACAAGGAGGTAAAAGTTAAATCCAAGGATCAAAGCATGAAATGAAAAAAGTGAGAAAATAAGGACACCCCTGTGCAAGACAACAAAATAGAATATCACTCACTAAACAACGATTAATGAGACTTCGTTTCAAGCTTACAAATAAGAAACCAAACACAACTTTGGAAATAACAAAATTAGACACAAAAAGCCCAAATTCCCATTACACAAAACAATGTTAATCGATAACAGACTTGTAGAAACAGAACAAAGAAAGCAATGAACTAATAGTGAAACATAAAAAAAAAATGATAAGATAATTGAAATTCAGAAACTTTTTGCATAGATATAAAAAGGGTAACCCAGAAGTAAAAAAAACAAATGTAGAGAAGAAACCCAAAACCTCATTTAGCAATAATGGATAAAAATACAAAGTTATATAGAAAACAAACCTGGGTTTTGGGGATTACGAATCTGGGAAAAGATAGAAACTTTAAGTGATGATCAAATTACAAAATTTTCTGCAATAATACAAAAAAAAAAAAAATCTATATAATTCTTTTTTCTGGATACAAGAGTATCCAATATATCTACCCATATATGCAAGACTGGTAGTTTTCGTGAACCACTTGGAGCTTAACGCGTGCGTTGCAAAAGAAAAATACTGCCAAGGAGAAAATCAAAACGACTATATGAAACAATTGTCGTTTTATTTCCTGTTTTGGCGGTTCCAAACGGCAACATATTATTTTCAAAATATATATATATATATATATATATATATATATATATATATATATATATATATATGAGTTTTTTGTATTCGCACCATATGATTTATTTTCTTTTATAAATTTTAAAATTTTTATATATTTTTAAGTATTTAATAATAATTAAAAATATATATTAATTAATTAATATGAAAGTTTAATAATTATTATTTTTATTGTTTTTCATATAATAAGTTTATTTGAAGAAATTAAATGAAGAAAAAAATAAAAAATAAAAAATAAATTAAAGTTGGAGTATAAAGAAAGTTTTGAAGTTTTCTTTAAACTCATCATTTGATTTTTTTTTTTTTACAAATTTTTAAAATTTTATATAATTTTAAGTATTTAAAAATAATTAAAAATCAATATTAAGTAATTGATTTGGTAATTAATATAAAAGTTTAAGAATTCTTTTATTTATTTTTGTAAATAATAAATTTATTTGAAAAAATTAAATAAAAAAATAAAAAGATAAAAAGTAACAATATTAAAAAAATAAAAAATAAGTAGTATAGTATAATATTTTTAATACATTATAATATAATTATTTTCATTATATTATCTCAAATTTTTTTTCCATTGAATATATCATAATTGATAATTTGAAATTTTTATATTAATATATAAAAATAAAAATGTTAACTAAAAATCTATTACAATAATAATAATAATTATTATTGTTATTTATATAAAATATACAATAATTTTATATTTATAAATTTTCTATTTAAAATAATATTTATATATTATTATCCAGTGGTGGATATGGCTCTGGGAAAGAAATTATACTTTTTTAAAAAAAAAATTCAAAGACTTTACTGCTTTCATAAGTTTATTATCCAAAATTTATATTTTATCTCAATTTATAAATTTTAATTTTAATTAAAAATTTATTTAAACAAGATAAATTGATCACAATTAAAAATAAAAAAATAAAAATATATTCTACTCAAAATAAAATAATTATATTATTTTTCTATACATTATAATTTTCACTTAAAAATTATTTTCTCTCTCTCATCTCCTCAATTTATTAAATGACATATACTTCTCTTTTTCCCTAAAACTTCAATATAATAAATGATTAATCTATAATTTTATGAAACAAATGAAATATAGAGAGATGGTAAAAAAGAATGAAGATTAGTGGAAAGATAAGAAAATATATTATTTTATTTTAATTATAAATATAATATTAATTTTTTAATTTAAATTTAATTTATTTATTTCACTTACATGTATTTGCAACTAAACTTTTGAATTATAACAAAATTGAAAAAAAAAATTATTAGGCTTATATTTTAAATTATTAGTAATAAAAAATTTTAAAAATAGTTAAATATTATATAACTTAAAACTTGTCTATTTCATTAATTAACACATCCAAAATTTATATTTTTTTTTCAAGAATTAATTTTTTTATTTATTTTTAGTTAATTTTTATGGATGATTATTTTTTAAAATTTTAAATTAATATTAAATTTAAAAAATATGTGGTTGTATATAAAATAAAATTAAATATATTTAATTATAATAATTGTAAAAATTAATATATATATATATTTAAAATTTCGGTTTGAGAAAATGACTTCCATAGATATTCACTACAACAAGATGATGACTTCTGCATCTGCGTGGATGAAGTGATAATAGCTAAGCAGTCATTTGATTTCATTGTATTTCCAATGCCTTCTCATTTATTACTTTCATTAATTTCCTGGTTCAATTAGAATTCATCTAAACTCTGTCCATATGTTACCATTTAATCCATCCACGTATTCCTTTTTTTGGCTTTCTCTTTCTTCTACAGTTGGTAGAATTGGGAAGATGTTTGAGATGAGATGGTAGCTGAACTGTTATTGTCCAAATTTTTGGTATTCCGATTTTAATCTCAGTTTTCTCGCTCTCTCTCAGGTTTTTAAGTAGAGGATTTATGCAATTAAACTTTCCCTGGAAATACATCAAAAAGAATATTATCATATATTAATTTTTGGAGTTTTGAGGTTCTCAGCTACTATAGCAGGACTAATATTAAGATGTGTTGTATATAGAAAATTTATTTTGATGTATGGTGGAGGACTGCATTAAGCAATTGACATTTGGGTTTATAATCTTATTAGGACTGAGGCTGAACAATGTGCTGAGTAGTGTGGAATTAATTCTTCTGAGAATGATCTGTGACCAAAAGCGAAAAATATTCTCTGCTAATGAACATTTCATATTAATTGTACATGTCAGGGAGGGTTAATGGTTTTGTTAGTCTTTAAGGGAATACAACAATTCTTTAAAAATGGAAAAGAGTTAACTAAGGAACTGAGTGTACAGTCCTTATTATTCTTCTCCTACTGGTGCTGGACATCTCCTAGATACTGACCGAGAAAATTTGTCTGAACTATTCTCATCTACTTTAGCATAATCATTTGCATCCTCGGAAAGGGCAAAAACTTGGCCTTGCTACCACAAGCATGCTAGTTCAAGTACTGAGAAGCCAACTTCATACTTAAATGTTAAAAGGTAGCAATATCTCCAAATTCCTAGGACGTCCCTTTGGCTGGAATGGATCTATAATTGGTTAATGGCTTTCTCTAGTTTCATTTATACCTTTCTAAATGGCTAATAAGTTTCAGTGATGGGGAATAAGGGATTGATCTAACTTTATTGTCTCTTCCACCAACAATTTCTTAATTTGGATTTATTTGCTATATATGGCAAGAAATTTTGCAATTGCTGCATCTTACCTGTGATTGTGATGGAAAATCCTGACTTTATGTCTTTGCATCTCATGAAGTCGATTTAAATTCACTTAAACTATTTTCCAAGTTATGCATCTGCACTTCTATGCAAGGTATTATCTACTTGCTCATCTGTTTGTATAGGTATATCCTGACATGGTTTTAAATAACGGCTGTTTCACTATGTTTCGGCCCTTTCATAACAGAATTTTTAACTTTTTTCTGTTTGTCTACAGGCGATTCATCAATCTCCAAGAAACGATAGACAAACATGAAAAACTACCATTTCTTATGATTCTTCCAATTCCTAACTTATTATCTTGCATGTTTTGTTAAATTCTTTATTTTTGAACTTATATTTTATTGAATTCTTGCTTATTGTCAATTTGAGTGTTTAGCAAATGTCCTTAAAAGTTCACGCCAGTTGTGGTTGATTCGGAACAATTCAACACGAGGTGGACTGATTCCACTCCAACGTTGTCAATTCCGTGGCTGTTTCCAATTTTGTTGTTTAAAACCTTGATCCTGAGAGCCTCTTGGTCTGTTTTAAAGTTGGTTGGTAAAGAATGCTATGAAAATTTTGGGATCTATTTCATAATGAACTGCTTAGAGTGCAAAGCCAGTTCAATTTTTGTAGTCATCGCCAAAAGCGATGAGTTGATTTGTTACTCTATTTTCCATTAGATTAGGTTCAGATAAAATTCAAAACTAAACACCTCCAGTGGCACATTTATTTGACTTTGACTCTTTTTCATGATTAAACTGACTCATAAATTTCAGAACTTGAATGTCTACGTTGTCAAGATCTCTTTAATGTGGCAAGGAAATGTGCTCCGTCAATCATTTTCATTTATGAACTTGATGCAGTTGGGGGAAAACGTGGTAGAAGTTGCAATGATGAGCGTGATCAAAAACTAATTCAACTCTACTTGTGTTATTGAAATATAAAATTTACTTTATTTTGATTGATTCCTAGATTTACTTGGTCTTTTACGTTAATTTTATTTAATTTCATTTTACAGAATATCATTTAGCTATCCTGTAATAAATTATTGTGAAAATTATGGAGTTATATTTCAAACTTCATGAAGGAAGCTCTTTTTTATAATGTGATATGTTTAACATTGCATAATGTATCATTGCAAAAACCTTTTGATCCGCTATTCTTTTTTTTTTTAAAAAAAAAACACGACTTATTGTCGCTCTAAATCCTTTCAGCTTCGAAAAGTTCCTGTTTAGTTTTTGAATGACAATAAATTTAATGCTCTTATCAGGCTTTTCAAATGTTTCTGCCTTTGTAGTCGCTGACAGAAATGGATGGATTTGAATCAGACATGAAAGTGGTTGTTGTGGCAGCAACTAACAGGCCTGAAGCATTGGATCCGGCCCTTTGTAGGCCTGGTCGCTTCTCAAGAAAGGTACTTGTAGGAGAACCTAATGAAGAAGGGAGGAAATAGATCTTGGCTGTACATTTAAGAGGAGTTCCTATTGAAGAAGACAGATCTCATCTGTGATCTAGTTGCTTCTCTGACCCCAGGTTTTGTAGGTGCTGATCTTGCAAACATCATCAATGAAGGTGCTTTACTTGCTGCTCGCAGAGGTGAGATTTTAATGTGTGCTATCCAAGCTGCCACTCATTTTTGCCCATCTACAGTTCTAACTTGAAATTCATTGTGGATCACTTTATGTACTGTCTTTTTTACCAAGCTATTTTCACATCTTCATCTTCATCGAGTAATTGTCCTTCTTTGATTTCATATTTTGAACAGCAAATGTAAATAGAATACTTCTGGGTTTTGCAGGTGGTGAGACTGTGACCAGGGAATAAATAATGGAAGCTGTTGAAAGAGCTAAGTTTGGGATCAATAATAGGAAGCTGAGGCCTAGTGCAATAAGCAAGGAGTTGGGAAAACTGTTCCCATGGATACCACCTTTAATGGGAAAGAATGTCATGGGACAAGAAAGTTTGCAAGGTCCTGCAGGTTACCAAAGTCTGAGCTGACTATGTATGTTAGCTTTCTTAGTACTTTCACTGTGATTCATGAACAACCTGATTGTGAAATTTCCTTAGTACTTTCACTGTGATTCATGAACAACCTGATTGTGAAATTTCCCCCCCTTGCCCTCCTTTTTTAGTCTCAATTTTGCAGGTTTTGTAAGCCATTATCTTCTTCAGGTTTTTCCATGGCCTGAACGGGTGAAAAGCTTTGATTTCAATTGGTAACTTTATTTGCAGAGATATATTTAGTGGAACTACTGCAAGTGGTTTTTAGGTGTTCACATCATGAATGCGGGAATTGACATCTAAATAAATGCTCGAAATTGGGTCATCATTATTGTGAACGGCTGTTGACTTGAGGCTGTAACAAGAATAAATATAATTAAATCATCCATAGGCTGAGAATACCATTCTTGAGTTTGATTAATCAGTGACACAAGCTAAAGTGATGGTGGAATTAACTGTGATGATAATCTGTGTCTTGGGTTCATTTTGTTGGCTGATCGATTTGTTGAATCTGGAGCAAATAATGATGTATGCCTTAATGCTGTCATGCCACTAATTAAACTACTGACTGCATATGCAACATTCTTCTTTTCTGCTCCATCTTTGGAAGTATGGTTATTGACTGCATTACTTTGAATTTCAATGTACTACAACCAATCATTTTGTTTTGGATAACTTTTCTAACATTGGAGATCTAAATTTGGGCAAGTTATTATTACCGGCATACTGGATTACGTAGTTTATAAATAATTTCTTTGTTAATCTTTTATTCTTTCGTGTATCAGCATTTCACAACATTGAAAAATTTAGCACTTTTTACTGCATTTGAAGTCATGGATTGTCTCACTAAGGATAGTTTCTAATTTTTTCCGAAATATTATGACGATTTCAACTTGCTATTGCCGTGCTGCATCAACAGCTGCCATTCTGCCTGAACTGGAGGCTTTCATATTATGGCAGGTTTGCTGGCCATCTGAGTCAGCATCCCCAGTATCATTCCTAGCCTACCTTGATTTATATCCTCCTTATCTGACTGATTTTTCCCATTTGCAGAACAACCCATTCGCCAATTAAAATTTTTGTTTGCAGCAAGTACTTCTAATCATCGTCAACGATGAGTTATTCTAATCCTCCACCCATTTATCGATCCAGGTCTGTGGCACAAACACAGATTTTAAATCTCACACGAATAAAACTAGTTTCTTTATTGCCAGTGATTGAAGTTGATTCAAGAAAGTGATAGATGGAGTGGAATCTTTTGTTTTGTTTTGCCTGTGGAAGATGATAATAACATGGATGGTTGGTTCTGTAATTGCTAGTCATTTTCTTTGTTGTGCCTTTCTAATCAGCTGCCATGGAAAAACGCATCTTTCCAAAGCTCCCAGCTTACTGGGATTCCACTTGGTGTGATTTTGATACCAACAAATTAGCGTACCGAGTTTTCTGAATTCTCTTGTTCTAAAGAGAGAGTTTTGGTTAAGATTCTGATTTTCGTGGGAAGAATGTTTATTGTCTCTTCTGCTGAAATTTTATGATTCTAATCTAGTTATGGTTGTTTGTCTCAAGTTGGGGTCCTCCATCCCCAATAACTATGGGGTGAGGTGAGGTTGGGAAATGAGGATGAATTACCCTGATTGTGTAGCTTAAACCCTTCTCTCTGTCTTTGTTCCATTCCTGGTTTTTAGGTGCAGCACTATATATGGTTGGGCTTAGGAACCAGGATGTAATCGAGTCAAGTTGGATCGATATAGTTTAGTGGTCGAATTCTACTTGATTTGAAAACTCGAAGCTCAAAACTAATCTCAAGCTAGTTTTAGAAGGAGTTGATTTGAAAACTTGAGTTGCCTTTTAGAAGGAGAAGTTGCTAGTTTGAACATTAATTGAACTAAATTAATAATAATAAAAAAGTATTTAATTTAAAAAATTATTCAAAATACTCAAGTTTGACTCAATTGCCATTATAATCTTTTATAAACTTGTTTATTAATCTAGAAAAGGCATGAATATACTTAAAGCAAGAAAAATAATAAAAAATATTTAAATATTTTATGTAATAAATTAAAATAACTCTCAGATAATTTAAACTATGAAATTTGCTTAGTTGTTACACTTTTGAGAACAGGTGTATGGCGGTGCTCCATAACCTTACAGCTGGAAATGTTGAGAGGCAAATGTCCTAATAACAGCAGGAAATGCCTTATGAAGGCCATTTTTGCAGGATTCTATAAATTATTTGTGTTGGCAGTACATTCTAATCGAGTTATGGACACCAGCAGGTAAATAAGAACAAGAGATATGGTAGGTGAAGTGCTGATACATGAGCATCACCATTATATATAGGAATTATTGAATTTTATAATATAATAAAATTCCACAAAGGAAAGCAGTTGTTATAAATCAGTATAAATAAGTTATTTGCATCATTAAAATGTTTTCAAAACTGTTTTAGTTAATAATTTAGCGCTTTAACTATTCAAGTGAAATGTGCACGTCGAGACATAATTTAGTAGTAAGTGCATATTTCTCTGGGCAATAAATTTAAAATTGATTTTCTTTCTTTAAAATATATATATATATATATATATATATATATATATATATATATATATATATATATATATATATATATATAAGAGAGAAATTTTAAATTGCTCTCTATAAAAATTATGTGTTTATTTATATGATGTGGGGCAGTTTTTTTAT
>CANXYC011338563.1:0-22876 GCA_948193065.1 Aleurites moluccanus
GATAAAGAAGGTCATGGATCTCATACACTATCAACAGCTGGGGGTAATTTTGTATCAGGAGCTAGTGTGTTTGGTTTAGGCAAAGGAACAGCAAAAGGCGGATCGCCTAAAGCTCGGGTAGCAGCTTACAAGGTCTGCTATCCCCCAGTTGGTGGAAATGAATGCTTTGATGCTGATATCTTAGCAGCATTTGATACTGCAATTAGCGATGGAGTTGATGTGCTTTCTGTATCATTAGGAGGGGAGCCTACAACTTTCTTTAATGATAGTGTTGCAATTGGTTCTTTTCATGCAGTAATGCATGGAATTGTGGTGGTTTGCTCTGCTGGTAATTCTGGTCCTGCTGAAGGAACTGTCTCCAATCTTGCACCTTGGCAGATAACCGTTGGAGCCAGCACTACAGATAGGGAATTCCCTAGTTATATTGTTCTTGGAAATAACATTACCTACAAGGTTCGTTTCTCTTTTTCTTCTTGAATATAGGAACTAAACCAAAATATGTTTCTTGCAAGAATCTTGAGTCTTGAAACTAACCGAAATATAATTTTTGCTTGAAACTAACCCAGATATGTCAAATTGGTTTTGAAGGGAGAAAGTTTATCAACAAAAGCCTTGCCAAAGAATAAGTTCTTCCCAATTATAAGTGCTGCAAATGCTGGAGCGGCTAATGCATCAACACAAGACGCGTAAAGATTGAATAAATTAGGCTATTAGTATTCTGATTTCTAGTCTTTTGCATCATCTGCAATGATATTTAATCTTTTCCATGTGCATTATGCAGTCTGCTGTGCAAAGCTGGAGCACTTGATCGGAAAAAGGCCAAGGGAAAGATCTTGGTTTGCCTTCGAGGCAAAAATTCTAGAGTTGACAAGGGTGAGGAAGCTGCTCTGGCTGGTGCTGTAGGGATGGTTCTTGCCAATGATAAAGATAATGGAAATGAAATCCTCGCTGATCCTCATATTCTTCCTGCTTCGCATATCAATTACACCAATGGGGTAGCCATATTCAACTATATTAAATCCACCAAGTAAGATAAAATCTCATCATATTTTTTGCATTAAACTTTATTATATAAATCCTTAATTGCAACTAAATTTACAGGTCTCCTATTGCTTACATTACACATCCAACAACTCAAATAGGTAGAAAGCCAGCTCCCTTCATGGCAGCATTTTCATCGAAAGGACCGAACACCATTACTCCTGAGATCCTCAAGGTAATGTGTGAGATACTTAAACATTTTCTGAGAAAGCGCCATTCTATATAATGTTGTGTAAGAAAAAAAAAAAAAAACAGTTTCAAAGTGTTATTTAGCTGTTGCCACTAGAAAATGTGAAATTCACATTAAAAAATTTTAATAATCTCTAATCAAGATTTCAACATGCTCCTCGTCTTAACAACAGCTCAAATAGTAATATATGAAACGTACCTAATTAACGATCTCTTAATGTTATATTTAGCCTGATATCACAGCACCAGGAGTGAGTATTATAGCTGCCTACACAGAAGCAGAAGGACCAACAAATGAAGATTTCGATACGAGGCGAGTTCAATTCAACTCAGTATCAGGAACTTCAATGTCTTGTCCTCATGTTTCAGGCATTGCAGCCCTTCTTAAAACTCTGCATCCGGATTGGAGTCCTGCAGCAATTAAATCTGCAATTATGACAAGTGGTCAGTCTACTAATCAAACCTTTCAAATTATACAATTTCATGAAAAAATAAGCACAACTGCACACAAACTAATCGTTTCAAAATGCTTACTATTGCAGCAATTACAAATGATAATAATAAAGAACCAATTCTGAATGCATCATACTACAGAGCAACTCCATTTAGTTATGGAGCAGGACATATTAGACCAAACCAAGCAATGGATCCAGGATTGATTTATGACTTAACTGTTAATGATCACTTGAATTTTCTCTGTGCTTTGGGGTATAACAAAACCCAAATTTTATCATTTTCAGAGACTTCATACAGTTGCCCCAACAAGCCTATTCGTCTTGCCAATTTTAATTACCCTTCAATTGCTATCCCTAAATTTACCGGGTCGATTACTGTAACTCGAACAGTAAAAAATGTTGGTGCTAGTTCAAGTACTTATAAAGTACATATCAGAAAACCAAGTGGTTTTTCAATTTCTGTTGAGCCAAAGTTGTTGAAGTTCAAGAAAATTGGCGAAGAGAAGAGCTTCATTGTTACCTTGAAAGCTGAAAAATCCTACAAAGTAAAGGACTATGTATTTGGAGAATTGGTTTGGTCAGATAGCTGCAAGCATTATGTGAGAAGTCCCATTGTGGTGAAGTGGTAAAGAAAAACTATTTATAGGTTTTAAGTTTTATCCATTCAATATTCCAGCTTAGAGGCTGCAATATAGCCTTGATTTCTATGATTATTCTAAGGTATTGTTGGTGTCAATTACTTTGGTAACAATAATTAATGAAAGAAGGAAATATTAGCAACTAAATTAAATGATGATTTTTCAGACTTTTTTTATTCTTCCTTTTTTTTTTTTTTATTGTTCTTACTATGGCCTTTTCTTTTCTTTTTTTATTTGGCAAGTGTTGCAGTCATCACTTACCTAATAAGTTAAAAAAAAAAAAATCATGTAGGGGGTAATTGTTTATATTAGTAGACTCTGTTTGTATCATTTTGAGATTTAAATATAATGTGATTAAAATTAATATGAATATAATATGATAAATTTATTGTATTAAATTTAAATATAAATATATTCATTTAATAACATATAACGCATATAACATGTCTAATCTTTATAGAGAATAATTATTTTTTATTTTTAATATTTAAAAAGACTTGAATATATAAATATAATCTTCATAATTTATATTTATATTTCAATGATCCCAATAAATGATTAACCGGTTAAAATTATTTTCAAAATCAAAATGCTCCTTTTTCAAAATCAAACAGCAGCCCTATAAAATGTAGCATGTAGCTTTTGTTTTACATTTTTTTTTTTAATTTCTATTGATTTTGGATTTTGTTTTAATGAACATATGTTATTATAAGTTAACTTTTTATATTTAGAGGTAGATTTTAATAATTACATCCTATGATCCCATAAGAATATTAATTAAATTTATTATTGATACGCTAATAATCATTTATTTTTATAAATATTTTAATTATACTTATTTAATTTTTTATTTAGATTAGATTTATTAGATCTATCTAATTTTCTAATTAGATTATATTTACTTTTTTATTTTTCAAGTATTTTTTAGAATAGTTAGAATTCCTATTTAATAATTTTATTAGTTTTTAATTAAGATTTGATATCTTATAAATAAGTCTATTATGCAATAGATTAAGGATATCTTATTATTAATAAAATTTTAGTATTATTTTATTCATGATGAACTTAAAAAATCATTTTCTTTGTGGACTCAAAAATGTTTAAGGTGTAAACATATTATAGTCTTGTTTACCCGATTCATCGCTATATCAAGTGGTATCAGAGCAAACCAAGGCTTGTCTTCTCGATGACAATTTACGGAGTTTGAAGCAACCTCTTCGTTGAAGGTGATCGCGAAGGGCAGATACTTTCTAGAGTAAATTTTTGAGATCCGAAATACAAAAGAAATAACACTCGAGATAATGTTGCTTACAGTAGACGTATTCCTGGTTTAGAAAATAATTCTTATTTTTTGGATCATAGATATGATAGATTTTGTATTCACAATCAATTTATCCGTAGAGACATTCCTAATTGGAGAGGCATTTCTTATTTTGATGGTGATTTTTATGAAAAATATTTTATAAAATAATTATTTGATTTGGAAGTATATTTTGATTATCATAATATTCATGGGAAGGAAAAAATTAAATTTGCTTGGAAATTAATAGATGATTTGAAATTGTGGGTTATTTATCAAAAAACACGTGGCAAAATTTATTCATGGACAAGAATAAAAGAATTATTAGTCAACGAAATAATCATAGTTGTTTTGCGCTTTATGATTTAAATTAGAAATTAAAAAGGTATTATGAGAAGTTGTTTACCTGTTTCCTCGCTTTATTAGTCTTATTTACCCGCTTCCTTATAGCGTCAATTATACACTACACGTATGTAAAGAAGCATGAGAATATTGTCACATGTTATTAAAGCTTTTATTCTAAGTGAATTAAAGAACAAAGTGAATAATAGTTTTTATAAGACCAAATCTCCTCAATTGCTTCATATTACATCATACTTCATCTTTATATTTTGTATAAAAATAAATAAATAAAGCTCATTAGGTTATAATTATATCACTTCCTTTTTTTTAGCTAAGACATCTTGTATGGTTTAGAATATTTCAGCGGCTTGATTTTTACCTTATGCATTACTTTTGAAGACACTATTTTCACAACTAATGTTTTCAATGATAAAGCAACATACCTTCCTCAAAATTTAGAAGCAAATTGAAAGATATTATACCACAACCAATTATCATCCTCTACTTTGGGCGTTAGACAATATCTTATTATTACTATTGCCTCTTTATATCTCTAGTCACTAGCTCTTTGTCCATTGTTTTTTTTTTTTTATGTTAAAATCAAGTTCACCAATGACTTTTGCATAATTATCATTGCTTCCCCGCCATCTTCTTGCATTTAGATTGTCTATGACTGATCTCTCCGCAACCAAAGCACTTTATGCCGCCACCAACTGCCTTATTAGGTTGGCTAGCATTAGAACTATTAGCTCGATTCACCCCACTGCCATTGTTCCCTGCATGATTATTATTGGCCCCTCACATTAAATTCACTCATAGGATTACTGAAGCAACGAGCTTGTTTTTCAATTTGCAGAGCTTATTGATGGGCTGCAGAGACAAACATATATATATTAACTGTATCTTGAATATGTGCCTTTAACCCTCCAACATATCTTACTATTATATGATCCCCTATCTCCTGAATCTCTTTATGTGCTATCAACTTGTAAAATTCAGTAGTATATTCATCCATTGATTTACCCCTTGCCTTAAGTTATGCATCTTCTGGTACATTATGCATTGAAAATTATAAGGTAAAAATTAAAACTGCATTTTTTTCTTCATCTTCTTCCAGGTAATAATTTTGGTTACTCAATTTGGACCTAGTTAATTTTGATTGTTATCACTAGGTTGCTGCTAACCTTGCAACCTTGTCGCTACTAATGCGATCTTTCAATGTTAGGCACCTCTTTAAATTCCAAAATTTCCTCAGCCATAGCAATAAGTCCATAAATTCTTCTGGCTAGATACTCCCATGGAACTCAACAATCTTCGTCCTTATTCCATTTTTCCAATACCTAAAATCTTCCCCATTTGGTTTACAATGTGTCTGGCAAACTTCCTCCTTCCAACTGCTATCATTCTCGTCGGATCACCATATCCCTTCTCCAATTCATAATCCATATCTCTCCTAATTAGATTCTTTCACATTAGTTTCTCAAAAACCCATCTATTCATTGGGTTAACTAAGCTAACATCTGCATCATATTTTCTTTCATTTATTTAATCCATTGATTCACATGCTGCCCCATCTGAGCTGCGATATCATGATCATAAACCTTCTTTTCAGATATTGTTTGGCGTCCTCTCTTTGGTGACATAATTTTCAAGGAAACGAATCAAAAGCTCTAATACCAACTGATGTAAGAGAAGTCTTCTAAGAGTTTGTTGATTCGAAAATGAATATCAAACAAATAGGCAACCAAGATCATTGATTCAAGAAGAATACTGAAATTTGGCTTAACACTTTCAAAGAGAAAGATATATTTATTTCAAAACATAGTTTGTCTCAAACTCTAAGGCTTACAAAAAAATATAGAGGCAATTGTCCCCAGAAAATTTTAGGAGCCTAATATGGTAACTCTTTCCGAAAAGGAAATAAATTACTAGATTTATATAAATAAGGAAACAAATTATAACTGAGATAGTGCCTTAAATAACACTTAAAAACAAGCTTCCTATCAAAAGAATATAAAGAAACAAAAATAACGAAAAATAAACATAAATTCTAAAACTGTCAAAACGGAGATCTAAATGAATATTGATTGCGATGTTTTTTATTAGATTAGACTCAAATCAAGCCATACTCAAACTGCCAGTAACCTATTACTTTGACTTTAACTCTTTTGTATGGTCAAACTGGTTCATAAATTTTAAGATTTATAAGTTTGCGTCATGTCACATGCATTTATTGCGATATATATATATATATATATGTGTGTGTGTGTGGTAACTCTTTCCGAAAAGGAAATAAATTACTAGATTTATATAAATAAGGAAACAATACTTTGACTTTAACTTTTTTGTATGGTCAAACTGGTTCATAAATTTTAAGATTTATAAGTTTGTGTCATGTCACATGCATTTATTGCGATATATATATATATATATGTGTGTGTGTGTGTGTGTGTGTGTGTGTGTGTGTGTGTAGTAACTCTTTCCGAAAAGGAAATAAATTATTAGATTTATATAAATAAGGAAACAATACTTTAACTTTAACTTTTTTATATGGTCAAACTGGTTCATAAATTTTAAGATTTATAACTTTGCATCATGTCACATGCATTTATTGCGATATATATATATATATATATGTAACTCTTTCCAAAAAGGAAATAAATTACTAGATTTATATAAATAAGAAAACAAATTATAACTGAGATAGTGTCTTAAATAACACTTAAAAACAAGCTTCCTATCAAAAGAATATAAAGAAACAAAAATTACAAAAAATAAACATAAATTCTAAAACTGTCAAAACGGAGATCTAAATGAAAATTGATTGCGACGTTTTTTATTAGATTAGACTCAAATCAAGTCATACTCAAACTGCCAGTAACCTATTACTTTGACTTTAACTCTTTTGTATGGTCAAACTGGTTCATAAATTTTAAGATTTATAAGTTTGCGTCATGTCACATGCATTTATTGCTTCAATATATATATATATATATATTGACTCAAATTTAAATTTAAATTTAAAATTTTTTAATTTTAACATTAGATCAAAAGCTGATTGATAATAATAGAAGAAAACATAGACTATGACTATATGTACCAAAAGCTATGGAAAGAGTTTAAGATATTACAATCCATTGAAAATTTACTAAGATTGGAAACGAAAGGTTGATTTCCTTATACATAATTAAGGAACAAACCTTTCTTTCAAGAGAAAAAAATAAAAAAAGGCCCAATATTTTGATACTAAGAATTATGAGTACTTGAGGTGTTGTTTGTTGAGGCAGCCGAAGGCTTGTGAGATGTTGGGCTTAAACTGGGACAAAGATTATCCAAATGTAAGATTAGTCCTTTTTGAAATTCTACATAGGGATATGCCATGGCTTGCTCAGCTTCTTCTGCTCTCCATCTGCCATTAATACAAAATATATATATATATATATATATATATATATATATATATATATATTATTCTAATAAGACAATTTTTTTCTGCATGTTAAATCAGGGTATTTTAATACCAATTTATATGTCTATCAAAATTGATCGAGCAATTAATTACCATCGACAAATTTTTTATTTTTTTCTTAAAAGTAAAAAAATTATTTGAATTTAATAAATAAAAAAAAAAAAAAAAAAAAAAAACAAAACAAAGGAACACACCTGAAGTTCTGTACAAGATGGTGGAGGAAGAATGCTACTTCAACCTTAGCTAGTTCAGATCCTGGACAGCATCTAGATCCTCCACCAAAAGGTGTAAATTTCTTGCATGTTTGATCTTGAGTCTGCATTATCAAGAGGTATAAATTATCATTAGAACATGTTATATAAATATAAATAAATTTTAAAAATGGTAAAAAGAAGATAAATGTGTCTTCTAAAAAAAATTCCAATATACATTAGAATATGTAAACTTGTCCTTGATATTTAAAAAATACAAATGGGAATTATATCAACACTTTTTTTTTTGCCTAATATGTAATTTTTATGAACAAGAGAATTTAATGTCTATAATAATTAAAAAGGATGGTTCATTTCAACTATTGATGAGAATTCATGAGAAGAAACTAATTAACAGCAGTTGGGTTGTCCTAATCATACAGGTCCACTCCAACATAAGCCTAAAAATAGTACAAAACATTAAAAATTTTGAAAAAAAAAAAAAAGAAATTATATATTTGTAGGACACCCAGCCCTATTAGAGATTCTTAAGATTGATGTAAATGTAATTATTAATTACCTCCCATCTCCATGGATAAAACTGGAGGGCACTTGCATGTAGAGATGAGTCTAAATGTACTGCAGTAAAAACAGGCAGGACCTTCCAACCAGATGGAATTAAGTAACCTGAATAACATAAAGAGAGTTAAAAAAAAAAGTTATATTGCAAATCATTTTTTAGATATAATATTAAATTTAATAATTTAATAAAAAACTTATGGATTATTTATTTTGAAATTAAAAAAAAAAATACACTTTATTTTATTACTAATATGTAGGGTTGTACAAAAGTCAAATGGGATCAGTTGGAAAAAAATTTCATCAAAATAATAGTATATATTTAGAAAATTCGATTCGATAAATTTAATATGACTCAAAAATTTAAACGGATTCAATTCGGTCTGATGTAATTAATTTAAACTGAAATTTAAATATTTGAATTAGTTCTGATTGAGTATGTTCGGATCTTAAATAGTGCTAATGGAAAAAATAAATATATTTATATTATAAATTTTATAATTGAGATATTATATAAACTTGAATATGTAGCTAATTAAGTACTGCAACAAACAGTGATGAAAATATAAATTATATATATATAATATAAATTCAAAAAGTGCATGCATGCTTGATTAAGTGTAAAGCACATATTAATTAATATATGTTTAAAATGCTAATGACCTCTAAATTTGACATCTTTGAGAGCCTTTCGGTGCACAAATTTTACAATGTTTCCATATCTGAGTGCTTCATTGATGACCTACAAGCAAAAACAGATAAATTAATTTATATATATACAGCAAAAAAAATAATAATAAATAAAGTAGGAAAAATCATGCCCTGTATAATCATTGCAAATTAGCATGGCTGAAAATAAAAGGTATGACAGCTGAGAAGGAAAAAAGAAAAAGAAATTAATTAAAAAGAGAAGCCCACAAAATAAATAATAATGAAAAAGAGAAATTCTCTTACATTTTGAGTGAATTCCATCTTTTTATAATCTTCCCAGTTCAAATACTCATCTTTCCCTTTCATGCTTCTTATTTTTTGATGCTCCAGCTGTGTAATAGTAATTAATTAAAAGATGTTAATTAATCATTGTAAATTTATAGTTAGTTATATTATTTAATTAATTAAAAAGATTGACAAATTAATTAACTAGTATATATCATATGTCTACATAAATATATATAAAAATAACAATTCAAATCTTTTATCCTTTATAAATTTCATCTTTTATCTTATATTTTTTTTATGTGTTATATTATATATTTATTAAAAATATTTTAACAATTAATATTTTTTTATAAATAATATAACATATAAAAAATAATATGAAATAAAAAATATGACACAATGAATCAGAAAATTCTAATTCTTTTATATAACTCATTTCTCATAATTTCATGTGAGATAAGCTAATTGTAGGTGTAAAATATATTATTTTTATATGCACTGGATGAACAGGAAAATTTCCCCTAGAGGCAGATAGGAAATTAAGGTTATTATTAATTAGATATTAATTACCTTGAGTTTGTCTAATGCTGTAGGGGAGTGAGATAGAAAATGCACAAGCATGGCCATTAAGAGAGAGGTGGTTTCATATCCACCCAACAGAGAATCTAAAACAAAACTAACTTTTTCATCTTCAGATAAGTTATCAACACATAGAAGTATCTCAAGAAAATCACTACCCCTTTTTCTTGATCTACAATAACTTCCATCTTCATCATTTTTTCTTTTTCTTTTCTCTATAATTGCTTTGACAGTAGTTGATATCCTTCTTCTAGCCTGTAAAGATATGACAAGAAAAAGTTGATCACATGCCCTTCTTTTTGCATCAATAAAGAAAAAGAACCTATCTCTAGCTGCCCTATAATTATTGAATCCCACTGTTAGTAAATATATTCTCTATTTTGTAGCAAATAAATAAATATATAGCTAATTAAGAAGTATCCAATCCTTTGTATATGTATAACATAGAAATTCTGAGAAATAATAATAATAAAAAAAATACATTATATAAAATTCTGATTTTCTACACAAGGAAACCCTATTCGATGTATATCACATTAGTTAATTAATTTTTATATAATGTTATATGTTGGCATGTTAATCACACTCATTGTTTATATAGTTAATTATTATATTTATTTTGTAAAATAATTATTATTTAATGTATATAATTTATTATTAGTTAATATATAATATAAAAATGATTAGATTCATAAAAAAATTTATAAAATATATATTTTTTAAAATTTCAGATGAATACGAGTAAATATGAATTTAAATATAATATTTCTGTATATTTATAGATAAATTTTTTTAAAAAAATATATATCTTACACTACAAAACATACGTTTAACTATTTTATGCTTATTAGTAAATTATTCTTTTAAACATATACGGTTAATTGAGAGGAAATAAAAAAAGGATTTTTTTGAGCACCTGAACAGCTCTAGCATATGGAGTTCCAGGAATATAGATCGGGAGAGAAATAAGTCCTCTCATAAAAGTGAGAAAATCTTCAAGAATTCTTCTAGTCTCTGGCTCCTCTGGTGTTAAGCCTAACACTTGCTTTACTATTACATTGAATGTAAACTGTGACCATAAAAAATAATTAAAACAAAAAAACAGAACGAGAAAAAGTTGAAGAAATTTCACAAGGAGGTTCTTGAATTTGTTAAAAAAATAATAATAATAAAAATAAAATTATACCTTTCTGGCCTCCTCGCAGAACATGACTTGTTGTTTATCTTTCCAAGAGTTCAGTATTTGAATGGCAGTTCTTTCAATGTCATAGAGAAACTCAGGCTTTGATTTGGTAATGTTAACCAGTGACAGAGCTACATTTCTAAGTCTTTTATGAGTTTCACCAACAGCCACAAGCATAGAGACATTGCCAAGAATCCCATGGATAGGTTTTGGATAACTACATTGAAATAACTTCCCTTCATTTTGAAGAATAAAGTAGTTCAGTTCTTGGTCACATGACACCACTGTTGGAGAGAAAAACAAATGGGATTTGAACACCTTCCCATACCTGAAAAATCCCAAAAACACATTTTCCACTTTCAATTATTGATCATATAAACTGCAACCAGAGTTATGTCGTTAGTAGTTTAACAGTCAAGCATCTGTTTCATGAAGGTCAAAAAATCATACTCGTACAACAAAATATATATAACTACAATAAGAAAAGATGAATATTAGAATTTTCTTTAGAATTATAAGATTATGACTTCAAATTCCAGTTAGGGCTTAATTTAAGAAAAATATAAATGAGAGATGGTGAATGGTATATATATTTTGTTACCTAGAACAATGGTCTTGAAGAAATGTTCCCATGGAATTAGAAGGGTGAGGCTTTAAAAAGGAAAGAGTTTCACCAAGAATTGGCCACCCAAATGAGCCTTTAGGGACATGCTTCAAGAACATGGGCAAGAAATGATTCAAGATGAGACTTAATAGAGCAACAACAAGACCAACAAAAACACCAACCCAAAATCCACCAGCCATTGACAAAAATTAAGAATTATAACGTGGTAGTACTGGTTCTTTGGTATTAAATTCTCTCTATCTTGAAAGACTGATTACTTTGGGTAAACATTTATAGGAACAAAATTTGGCCTCGAATTTCTATATATAGAGAGGGCCGAGGGAGAGGGTGGCAGAGAAAAGAAAGAAAGAGAAGTTGCATGTTTATTTTCAAACAAGTAGGTGGAAAGGAAATAGGCTTTTCTTTTCCTCTTTTTTTTTTTTTTCACCACACAATTAATTACAGTAGGTAAAATTTCTTCATCACAGGGAAAGAATAGGAAATGAATTCCACCGGGCTAGTCTAGGACCTAGAACTTTACTACATGTACTAGAGAGGAGCAGATGAGAGAGAATTAGCTATAGAGATGAAAATTTTAATAAAGAATCAAATTTTTTATTAATTAATCATTATAATATGTTTCTTTTTTTTTTTGTGTTGCAAATCATACCATTATGATGATGCAATAGACTTATGATATGGTTTTCCCCTTAAAAAAAAAAATATATGATATGGTATTATAGTTTTCATCAATGGTTTAAAATCGAAATAATTAAAAAAATTGATAAAAATAAAGGGTCATAAAATTTAAAGTTTAATTAAAAATAAATTAATTAAATGAAAAAAAATCAATATATATATATATATATATATATATATATATATATATATATATATATATGATAAAAATAAATATAATTTAATATTTATTATTTTTAATAAAAAATTAAAAAAAAATTGACCTGCTTAAACTAAAAAAATAAATTCAATTTAATTGGTTTATAAATTAATCGGCCGATTTATAAGTTTTTAACTTGTTTTAGGAGACAGATTTTTGAGACTGGCTAAATTAATATTTTTAATTCAATTCTTATTTTTTTAATTCGACCAACTAATTCGATTCAATTTTAATAATTATTATTTTTATAGTTGTATCAAATTAGGTCTAATTAATTACATTTCCAAATACATTATTATTCTTTCCTTCACCCAAACAGTCAACGAAGCTATTAATGGAATAACTTCAATCCCAACAACTTTAAATGTGCAACAATTTCAATCCTTATATCTTTAAATGTGTAACAATTATTCGATCTCTAATGTTTATATTATATACTAGACTCAATAGCATTGAAAAGGCTTCAAGAGATTGAGAGATTTTATGCATTATAATTCAGCTGTTGAGTATTTATCTTTTAAAAGAATGTGAGCTCAAATAGGAAGATGGTCCATAAATAAATAAGTGGAGTATAAATTAATTATTGGATTAATTATTATTCAAATGATTAGAATTAATCATTTGAATAGTTGGTTATCATCTTTATATATTTTTTATAGATTTGTTTAATTTATGGAAAATAATTTTCTTTTTCAACTCTTTTATTTTTTAGAAAAATTATTATTTTATTTATATATAAAAATCAGGAAAAACTTAATGTATTTAATTATTTTACAGAGTTAATTAAATAGTAATTAACCAAAAAAAAATACTCATTAAATAAAAAAATTTGAAGTATGTAATTATAATGTTTAGTTTAACAAGTCTTGAATTTCTATTATAGATTAGCTTTATTTTGTGTATAAATAAAATAAGGTTAAAGTTGTAAATTTAATTTTAAAAAAAAAATTAATTACTTTGAGATCTGTATATTTTGATCGATTATATTAAAAATTTCATGTATTTTTAAAATTATACTAAAAATTTTCTATATTTTGATTCAGTTAAAATTCAAAGTTCATATATTATAAAATTCATTAAATCTATGTAAAATGACTATAATATCATCATTTTCAATTTAATTTTCACTTAAATATCATCACTCTCAACTACGCCAAAATTTTCATCTTCATTACCATCATATCACCACCACAACACCACCACCACCACCATCACCATCAAATTTAATATTATACAATATAAATCAATTAAACCCAAAATTAATCAATTGAACAAATTTAAAACCCAAAAATTTCAAACAAAAAAATTCAATCACAAAAAGAAAAAAATGGATCCCAATCATAGCTGCACACCGACTTCCACTCCAATGACAATATCAACTCTCCAAAAACTATTCAAAAATCCACTGACTCCGGCGAGAATCTTAGCATCCCTATAGTGCTTCGAGCAATGAACAGTCTAATTCCACTTATATTAACAAAAACAAATACTATAATTTCATAAAGATTTCCAATATTATTCATTTGGTTTTTTTTGTTAAACCCAATATTATTATTATTATTATTATTTGGTGTTAAACCCAATATTTAACTTCATTACATATCAAATTTAACTTAAACAATACAATCCCATATTAGAATTTCACATCAAAAACAAAACTTTCATGTTGTTGGAAAAACCATAGTAGCAGATAAAAAATTAAACCCAAATCACCATTTCATATAATTAAACCAAATTAAGAAGCAAAAAAGCAGATCCATAAAAAATTTGCCAAATAAAATATAAAAAAAAATTCAAACAAGACCAAATTACATTGCTAAAGAGAGCAAATAAAAAACAAAAAATAACCTTGAATGACAAATATGAGACGGATCGCTTGAATATCTGAGGAAAGGCCAAAGAAAGGGAGAGACAATGGGAATAAGAGAGAGAAATCTAAATTTTTCGTTTATTGAGAAGTGGTAGATCAAAATCAGAACTATTTTTGAATAGAGAGAGACACACACAATAACAAACTGAAAAAGAGAAAAAATTAAAAATAAAGCCCTAAATCTTAATTTGAAGCTAAACAAATGGAAAACGAAGAAGAAGAAGAAAAGTGTTAAAAAAAAAAGGGTATTTTTGGGATTAAAATAAAATAATTTTGCAAAAACTGACTTTTTACCCATTGACTATGGAAAAATACAAAATTTTTAATGGAATGACATAATAATGTAACGAAACTAAAATGCAGAGACTTTATAATATAATTTTAAAAACACATAATTTTTTTAATATAATCGGTCAAAATGCTGGAATTTCAGAGTAATTAACCCAAAAAATCATTCTTTTTATTTTATCTCCACTTTCTCTCCCCTTAATCTTAACCATCCCAAAACAAGAAAAGGAAAATATCAAATAGCCACCTCAATTTTCTCTAACCTCATTTACTTCCCCTCATCTTATCTCATTCTTTTTTTTTTTTTTTCTGAAGAAAAGGGTAAGAAAAAAATTCATTTCACTACTAGATATTTTTTATGCACTTTGATGGTATTGATGTCATCTTTTTATGCATCAAAAAGGAAAAAGAGTCAAAAGGCATACTTGGAAAACAAGGCATATATATATATATATATATATATATATATGAGGGGCAACTAAGCTAGGTTTTAGGTCGTTGTCTCCCTTAAAGTATTGACAAGGCATACTAGAAGTGAATGTCAAATCGATCACATCGATAAAATTAATTAAATCAAATTAAAATAGATAGTTTTATAATTTATTTGATTTGATTTAGTTTGAAAGATAAAATAAACTGAAAATTTAATTTGATTTGCGATTTGAGCATTTTTATCTCGGTTTCAAACTGAACCAAACAGAAGTTATATATTTATAAACAACCATATTTTTTTACTCAAATATTAATTTAAAATTTTAAAAAATAACCATCCATAAAAATTAACTAAAGATAAAAAAAATATAATTCTTAAGAAAAAAATACAAGTTTTGAATGTGTTAATTAATGGAATAGATAAGTTTTGTGTTATACAATATTGAGCTATTTTTAAAACTTTTTATTTGCCAATATTTTATCGGTATTTTTCATAAATTTATAATAAAATAATGACCAACAAACCGAAAGTTTCTAAATTGAACCAAATCGCTGATTTGACAATAATGATGATTTGGTCTAAAAAAATTTAAATCGAAAAGATTAATTTGGTTTGATAACAACCCTTCAAACTAAATAACATAACCGATATCACCCTAAGGCATACCTACACAAAAAATTTCATTGTTCGCAAATTTTGACAATAGAATGTGGAAGGATCATTTTAACCCAACACTATGAAATTCTTCATAAGACACCATGAAAGGAAAATCAAAGTGTAGAATGCTACTAGGAAGTAGTGTAGGGAGAAAAGATAATAATCCTAGGGAGAAAAGATAATAATCCTTAGGATATAAAATGACTATTTAACCATTGGCAACTAATTGAAACTCCTTCAGAAGGGAGCAAAATTTATTAGGATGCTCTCAATATTACCATGAAAATTTTTTTAGGTTAATTTAATTCACCACGTCAGATTATGTATTAATCAATAGTAATCAGATATGTCAAGTAATAACTATCCCATAAAGTGAATATAGTAATCAACTATTTAAATCACAGGTATATATTATAATTAATACATTGATATATCAAATCACTATTAATTTGTTCATAATTTGACGTGCCAGATTAGCTTAACCTAAAAATTTCTCACTACTATCATCTTAACATGTAAATAGCCTTGCAATTATCACTTATAGGCACAACTACACCCAATCTTCCTATCTTGGTTTTAAGAAGACCAACTTCTTATCAATTGGATCATATTGTCCATTTATGAATGTGCTCTTGCTCAAGTCATTGGCGCACAAACAATTTGAGATGCTTAATAAAATCTATTGACTTTGTATGTCTTAAGACTCTAAATTCCAAATCTGCCAATTCAAGTTGAAGTTGAATCATAACAGTATTTCAATATGCTTGCAACTTACTAAAGCAATTTTTTATTAACTTGCAACACTATAATCTAGTTCTGAACAAGACTTTGTTAATGCAATTAGTAATAGAGTGGTCCTATTTATCGCTCTTTTGTGTAAACACTGAGTTTTACTTAAAGCTCATTTCATTATTTGATAATTTATATGGACTTATTCTTAACAAAGGTACGTACACATATGAAACACCATCATAATATTTTACTCCTATTACTCACTATTTCGCTCGTCATTCCCATCCAATTGGAGAATGGAATTACGAATAAGGCTCCAAAGGACAATATGCTTATGTTGATCATGTTGGCGTGAGTAGTTGACCCAATTAGTTAGGAAGTTTCCAAATTAAACTTTGTATATGCTTCTTCTCAATTTGTATTTCCTAATTAGGAGTATCTAGGATTAGCCCTATATTAGTGTGTATATATATATATATATATATTAGAAGTTAGCTATATAGAGAACTTTACATAAAATTATTCTAAATACAAAGAAAACATTTTCTACATGGTATCAAAGCATATTGACCCTATGACCTAATTTCATGGTCAATCAATCTATTGTCATTCCTAAACAAGTTAGTGAAGGTTTATTAGCTACGACAATTTTGGAAGATCTAACAGTGGTGATCAAATAACTTTTAACCCAACAGCCCACACCGTCATCTCATTCAGAAACACTTGCTCCACCGATTGATGTTAAGCTCGATGGCAAGAACTATGGCCTTTGGTTTTAGGTTGTCGAGATGTAAATCTCAAGTAAGGAAAAACTAGGATATTTGAATGGTGATCTCCCTGAACCATCCTCTACTGATCTCAACTTCTGGAAGTGGAAGACTGAAGACTCGAATGTGAAATGATGTCTCATAAATTCTATAGAGCCGATATTGATAGCTAATTTTATTTGTTTTCCCATCGCCCTTTGGGATGTTGTGGCAATAACTTTCTTCTATGGATCTGACACCTCTCAGGTCTATGATCTAAAGCGTCAAGTCTCCCGATTAAAGCATGGAGGTGGACTTATAGAGAAGTACTACTATGATCTTTAAGGACTCTGGAGTGAGATCGATTTCAAACGCCCTAATCCTATGCAATATTGGTTAATGTTAAGCACTATAATGCAATCATTTAAGAGGATCATGTTTATATATTTTTGGATGGTCTTAATGATCAACTGGACAAAACTCATGTTAATGTACCCCATATATAACCATTTCTCACTATAGAATAAGCTTATGTGCGAGTGCGTAAAAAGGATATATGTCTGGCTGTGATGTTCTCTAATTTTAATAAAGTTTCTATTGGTTCTATGATGATTTTGAAGGGGAGTAGGGGTGCTCCAAACTTGTAGTTAGTAAGTGGAGGTGCAATAGGATTGAGTGATCGGTCTCAACCAGGTGCCAAGATTAAATCCAAGGGGTGTTCTTACTGTAGGAACCCCAAACATAAGAAGGAATCATGCTTTTAGCTCTATGGTTATCCAAACAGGTTGGATGAATTTCAAGCAAAGAAGAAGAAAAATGATATAATGAAAAGCAAGAGTGTATGGTAGGCTTCGTTGGTTACTAATGGTTTATCTTTGATCCCAACAGTGACCTCTTCTAATGATATTGAAACTCCTAAAGGTACTTATGGGTTTGCCTTTGTTAATAGCCACCATGATACAAATCATGATTGGATAATCAATTAAGGCACTACCAATCATATGACACTTGATCCTAATGACTTTCTCACTCATGAAACATCACGTCGAGATCATATTTACAATGCAAATGGGCATAGTTCTCTTGTGATTATAGTTGGGCGTGTGTATATCATGACATCTCTATCTTTGTCCCATACCTTGCTCGTGTCTACTTTATCTAATCGTCAATTATTTGCTGGACAACTTACTACTAAATTAAATTGTTGTGTACTAATATATCTTGATTTTTGCTTGTTTTAGGAAATTCATGAAGAAGATTTTTATATGTGGTACTAAGAAGGAGGGGTTGTATATCATGGAATAGTTCAATCCAAGCTGAGCCTATCATACCCGAGGACAATCAGTTAAAAAGTAAGAGATTTGGTTATGGCAACATTGAGTAGGACACCTATCATTTGGGTATTCGAAGCATTTTTTTTTTCCAGAGTTGTTTCATAATTTGTTGAACTCCATGTTTTAGAGTAATACATGTATCTTGGCAAAAAGCCATATAATAGTTTTTCCTGTGAGTTTTAATAAAAATACTACAACTTTTTCATTAATTCACTCTAGTGTATAGGGGCCTCTCCAATTAAACCAATCTCTAGTTTTAAATAGTTTATAACATTTGTAGATAATTGCACACACATGACCTGGCTGTATTTGATGAAGCCTAAGGATGAGTTTGAACTAATTAGGATAAACATTTAATTTAGTCTTTGAATTTATTATTGATATTCAATTGGGTTGATTGCATGATACTTTGAATTAATTTAATAAAATAATTTTATTTTAAACTCAAATTATAATTGAGTTTTTTTTGTGTGTGTGAATTGCATGCAGTTAAATTCAAATTAAAAAAAAAAATAATATTAATTTAATGTCATTTTGAATATTTTTCTTTCTTTCTTCTTCCTTATTTCTTTCTCTCACCTACCAAATTCTAGCCATCATTGGCTCTGATTTTGGTTTCATTAAACCACTACTTTCTTTCTTTCTTTTTTTCTTTTTTCTTCTTTCTCGTTTCTTTCCCTCATCTACCAAATTCCAGCCATTACTAGCTCTGATCTTGACTTTGCTCAATCACTGTTGTCACTGCTCCATGTATCGTATACATCACCGTTATCAATTGCAAGCTTAAGGTAAGTTCACGTAACGTAGTAAGCGTTTAAAATAAAATATAAAAAATTTTAGAATTTTTGAAATTTTATTAATTAAAGTTTATCTTTAAACAATCGAAAGTGATATTTAAATACAATTCTAAATCCTAAACTCGAAAAAAAAAAAAGTTGAAAAGACAAATTACAAAATGAAAAAATAAAGTATAAAACTAAAAGTGACCCGTTAAAACTCTAACTGATGGATTTTTTGAGCCAAAACAAATTCATCCTGATTTAGAAAATATTTATTTTGGGGCTAAAATAAGCTCAAAAATCAGTATTTATTTATATATTTTAAGGCCAACAACTCATCCGAATTAAAAATTGAGACTTGTTATTCGCTTATCGACAAAAATAAAATTATTTTGGGTCTCATATAAATTTCAACCTATCCAAATGATCTAGAAACTCAAGATTAGATTCCTTCAAATCATAGGTCAAAATCCAGGCAACAAGTCACATAGCCATCGAGCCTTGGCCATCACTTATCGTCATCAGTTCTAGCCCAAGGTATGAACCATCATTGATAGATCGATCATGGCTATAGTCATGCCTTCCATTATAGATCCAGTTGAATCCATCTTTTTCTTTGATTTGTACTTTTTCCTTGATTTTCTTTTTATCCGGTGAGGAGCAATTAAAATACAAGTCATATATTGGGTATATTAAATAAGCCTAATATATGTCCTAATATAAGTCTTAATAGATAATGGACCTTTGTAGTGGGCCTAATAGGCAAGAGCCCATTAACTGGTTTAACCCTAGTGTAAACCTATATATATGCTAGCTAAGGACAACATGCTAGGTATTCCAAATTAGATACCTAGGGTGTAATGCTTCAAACAATCGCATATTGCTTGACCTAAAACCCTAACAATTTTGAAGCATTAGGTTTTCTAATTTTTTGATTCAAGGTTTGTTGTTGAATAATTTTCAAGGGTTTTTGTTCTTGATTCAAGTTATTGATTAAAAAAATAAAATAAAAATCAGAACATCACCTATAAAATCCAATCTCGATCTGCAGCAGTAAGTCGGATTCAAGTGAACTCACTTAAACCTAGATTTCGGCGAAGCCAATCATTAACTAACAATAAAGATTTTGGCTCGATCTTGGCGAGCTCCAAGCAAATCCAGTAGTCGATCGCCATTATCGAACTGCAGAAACTCGTGAAGAAGAAGACAATCTCCATCGCCAATCTGTGGCAGCTCATGAAGAAGACAATGATTGCCATCACCAATCTGCAGTAACTCGCAAAGAAGCCAATCGCCATTGTCGATCTAGAGCTGCAGCTAGTGAATTGTCATCGTATATGCTATTGGGAGCATAGCCTTTCCTCGATGGTGGCCATCCTCCACGCCGGTGACGAAAATATCCTCCACCATTGCTAAGGAATCCTCGATCATCAATTTGTCCACCACAATTGAGGAGCCAAGAGCACCGTAATCGGAGAACTATTTTGGGACTGAAGAACATAAGATTTGAAACTGGTTTAGTTCGAATTGCTGGTTCGGTTTGAATCATCGATTCGATTCAAATCATCAGTTCGATTCAATCATTGGTTTGATTTAATCATCAGTTCGATTCAATTATTAGTTCGATTCAAATTATCTGTTTGATTGAAATCATTAATTCGGGTCAAATTATTGGTTCGATTCAATTGATTTGATTCAGATGCACTTATTCCAACTTTCCTTCTATATAATTTTTGCTATTTAATTATCTATTTAAATATATAGAAGAATGGATAAACGTGTTTCGATTGAGATGGTCAAACTATAAACCTTTAGTGGATCTGAATTTAATTCCTAGAAGCGAAAAACTCAATTTGGACTGAAATATGAAAATATATTCTACACTATTTTGAGTATATTTGCTAATAAGATGGAGGACGTTGATGAATCTCAATGAAACAAGGATGATGACTTCTGTAAGGACTATTTATTGAATTGTCTTTATGGTCAGTTGGCAAAAAATTTTAGCAAATACAACGCTATTAAAGAAATCTGGGATAATTTGGATGCTCAATTTAGAAAAGAGGAGGAATTGTCAAAAACTCACCTAGTTGACAAATTCATGGATTTCAAATTTAATGAAAATATGGAAATCACTTCTCAAGTAACTGATCTAGAAAATTTGAGAATTAAATTAAATAATAAAAAGATCATCATCTGTGATGCCTTCTTAGTTGGGGTAATAATTTACAAACTACCTTATGCATGGCATACTTTTAAAACTGAAATGTATAGAAAAAATATGCAAGTGGGACTGGATGATCTCAAACGATTTATCAGAATCGAAGATGAGAATAGAGCTAGAAATAACTTGAAAATTGTCAGACAACAACAGTCGGCTGCTAACATAATCACACATTCCAAGAAATTTTCTAGGAGATCCAAGTCGACCAAAAATGAATCCCCCAGGTTGGAGGCCAAAAAGACTATTTCTAAGAAGAAAAGGGGCAAGTGCCAAAACTGTGGGAAATTGGGTCATTTAATTGCAGAATATAAGGCTCCTCTAAAAACTAAATTTAACATACCAAATAAAGAAACAAATATGATAGTACAAAATACTGAGCCTAAGAATTTTATTATTATGATCGAAAAAAGTGAAAAGGCCAGTACTTCTTCAGAATGGTGGTTAGATACAGGAGCCATATATCATATTTGTAAGAATAAAATGTAACTTGATGATGCTACTGAAGTCAACGAGACTATCGTTGTGGCTAGTAGAGACAAAGAAGTAGTGACTCACATTGGTACAACAAACACAGCGCTCTCTTTAGGTAAAATTCTAACTCTAAAAAATGTTAAAGTAGTTACATCTATCTTAAAGAATTTAATTTCTATCAGTCTTTTAGATATTGCTGGCATGAACACTTTAATTTCTAATGGTAGAGTAACTTTGTTTGTTAACTCTTGTTATTTTGAATGTGCTTATTTGATAGATGGTATGTATAGACTGAGTTTAACAAATGAAACAGTTAGTCATGTTAGTTCAAATTTAATTGATCCAAAAATATTGTATAATCAATTAGGACATGTGAACTATAAGAAAATGGCTAAACTAGCAAAAACTCATAAAATACCATTAGATACTTTGATCAAATTTAACAAATGTGAAGTGTGTGCTCAAATTAAAATTACTAGAAAACCTTTTCTGTCGGTTTCTAAGAGTACACAACTTCTTGAACTAATACATTCTGACGTATGTGATTTTAAAAGGTTCACAACTAGAGGAGGTCGGAAGTATCTGATAACATTTATAGACGATTTTTCTAGATTTTGTCATATTTATATGTTAAAATCTAAAGATGAAGTATTTGATAAATTCAAAATTTTCAAGAATCGTGTTGAAAATCAATTAAACTTGAAAATTAAAAGACTTAGGAGTGACAGAGGAGGAAAATATAAATTGATAGAGTTTAAGAATTTTGTAAATCTCATGGCGTAATACTTAAAACTACTGCTCCTTACTCACCTCAATCTAATGGCATAGCTGGACGTAAGAATAGGACGTTAACTGAAATGTTAAACTCTATGTTATTGACAGCTGGCATACCTTCTTGTTATTGGGGAGAAGCAGCTTTGACTGCATGTCACATC
>CANXYC011338709.1:0-15020 GCA_948193065.1 Aleurites moluccanus
CCCCCCCCCCCCGCCCCCCCCCCCCCCCCCCCCCCCCCCCCCCCCCCCCCCCCCCCCCCCCCCCCCCCCCCCCCCCCCCCCCCCCCCCCCGCCCCCCCCCCCCCCAGAGAGAGGGAGAGTAATTGAATTGAATTGAAAATGTTGTTTAGAGTTAGTGTTAGTGTTGTTGCTGTTGGAGATTGCAGGCATCATCATCACCATCACCGCGGTGTGTACAAAAAGAACTTTTTCTCCACCACCTTTTGTGTGGGGGATGGACAATAGACAATGGACAATGAATCTCTCTTTATCTCTCTCTCTCGCTCTCAAATTAATTTTGCCAAAATTACTAAAGTCTCTACTACAAGATAGATATTGTTAACTCGGGCAAGCCCACCAAAGATTTTTGCAATATATACATATTATTTTATTTACTTCCATTTTCTGAGTTATTTTCTATTTGTAAGAAAAAGAAAATATTTTCTCCAGTATCAAGGTGAGAAGGTTTTAAAGCATGCTAAAATATAGCCAGATGATAAATAATGTAGATCTTCTGTTTTATTTAATATTTTATTTTATTTTTCATATAATTTTATATATATTATATTATTTTTTTAAAATTATTTTGACTAATAATTTTTTATTAATAATATAATATAAAAAAATATATAAAATATGAGATGAGACATCAATAGAAAATTCGGATTGAATAATAAGAGTATATATAATTTAAGTGCTAAATGTTAGGAGTGAAAGTTAAACAGATCAAATCGATCAAACTGAATTAAATTTATCAAATCAAATCGAGACCGATAATTTCATAATTTATTTAATTTGGTTTGATTTAAAAATAAAATAAACTAAAAATTTGATTTAGTTTGAGGTTTGAATATTTTTTATCTGATTTCAAACTGAACCAAACTAAAAAATTTTTTGGTTAAAAAAATATTTATGAAAATTAACTTAAAATAAATAAAAAATAATTTAATTCTTAAGAAAAAATATAAATTTTGGGTGTGTTAATTAATGAAATAGATAAGTTTTGAGTTGTATAATATTGAATTATTTTTGAAAATTTTTTGTACCAATATTTTATCAGTATTTTTTCTTAAATTTATAATAAAATAATGATGATTTATTAAAAAAATAATAATTTGAAATCGACAAATCGAAAATATTTAAATTGAATCAAATCGATGGTTTGATTATAATAATAGTTTAATTTGATTTGAAAATTTTTGAAATCAAAAATATTAATTTGATTTGATAATAACTCTTCAAACCGATTAAATTGAACTGATGCCACTCCTACTAGACGTGATTTAATTTTTCCTCCCATGCTGAAAAAAATAATAATAAGGAGATTTTTAATCTTGTCTATCATTTAAATAATTTCAAAAGTATATAGTAGAAGCTGATAATAACAATATAGTGGATATATTACTGGGCAAATCTAAATCTACTATGTTCAATGTTAATTGCAGCATTGTGAATCATTTTAAACAACTTTTAGCAAGAAATTGAAAGGTTACACTAAGACATATTTATAGATAAGTATATTATAATATAATATCCTACATTCACTAAATACAAGAAATTAAATAAATTTATATATAATTCAACTCTCTAATTTTAATAACTAATTTTTAAAATTAATACTTTTATATTTATATATGTTTTCAATATTTTTAATATAATATCAGAATGAAAAAATAATTTGTATTCTTATTCTATTATAATTTGAACTGATATTTTAATTTCTTTTTTAATTTAGTTCGGTGATAAGTTTCTTTCAATTATTTATTTGCTCATATTAGAATTAATAAAAATTAAGTTTCTTTTAATTATTTCTTTGTTCATGTTAAGATTAATAAAAATTATATTGACTCAGTTATCATTTGAGATGAGTGTAATTTCGTTCGATAATGTTTTTTTTTTAATTATTTATTTGCTCGTATTGGGATTAATAAAATTTATCTTGACCCAGTTGTTATTTGAGGGAGAGTGTTAAGTTATAATATTTTATATTGATTAAATATAAGATGTTGAATAAGTTTACATATAATTAAATTCTCTAATCTTAATAATTAATTTCTTTTTTATTAATATTTTTATAATTATATATGCTTCCAATATTTATAAGAATGTAATTTTTTCAACATATAGTTAGCAAATCTTAGTAAGTACAAGATTTTGGGAGTTCATTATTTAGACACTCTTCTTATAGTTATACTCATTTAGTTGCTTCATGATATTAGTGCGTGGCTCATATCCGTCATATTGTGTCGCGTAAAGTAAGGTTTTGGTCCGCCTTTTGGTAAAAAAAAAAAAAAAATAAAATTCTAATGCAAGGCAATAGTCATAGAATTTGAATTGACGGGGATGAAATTTTTTAACTAAAATGTCAAATTAGAAAACTCTTATGGGATGAAATTAAAAATTTAAAAGGGTAAATAAGAAAAAATAAAAATTTAAGTGAAAAAAAAAAGGAGACAGGAGTTGTGGGCCTTAAGCTAATAGCCACCCCTTAAATACGATGGTGTATATAAAATTCAATTTAAAAAATTAATTTTAAATGAATAAAAAGTTAAATAAATATTTATGAATGACAATTAAAAATTAATCAAAAGTATGAGGTAAAATAACAAAAACAGAGAAGCAAAACACTTGATATAATGTAAAAAATTGAGTTTGGACGAATCAAATGAAATTTTTTATATAAGTTAATAAATTTTTTTATGGGGTGATTTAAGTAGGTCACTCAGTCCCTAAATGTATATTTTTTTTTGTAAATCTATGTTGGATGTGCAAAAAAAATTCTTTTTTTTTTTTAAATTGATAAAATTAAAATATTTTAGAAAGAAATTGATAAAATTAAGAGCAAAAATATCATTTGAGATGGTAAAGTTTTCCAAAAAAATATAACTCTATTAAGATTTCCATTTTTTCTCATTTCACTCTTTTTTATATTAATTTAATTATATTTATTTGAATTAATTATTTTATAATTATATTTTATTTGAAATAATTATTATTAACTAATGACACTTGCTAGAAAAATTATTAAAAAAAAAAAAATTGAAACGAGGAAAAAATAAAGATTATAATAAAGTTGTATTTCGTTATACTCATTGTCAAAATATTCAATTATCATTCATTATTTTATTTTTTAATTTTATCTGAATTTTTATTTTTTAATTAATGTCTTTAGAGCGCTCGGTAAAAAAATATTTTTTTAATTGCTTTAAAGTGGTGGGATAACATTTGTTTTTAATCTAATTTTGTATCTTACATGAAAGGTCTTTATGCTTAGAAGAAGATAATAATTCTCACCATTCAATAAAATAATAACTCTTCCTTCTTACAATTGTTAAATTCATAAAAATAAAAATAAAACATTTAACTTAAAGAACAAGTTTCTTTAATAAAGATTATAAAGGAAAATTAACAATGAGAATAATGATTCTTTGAAATGAGCATCTATATATATCATATTTGTATATATAGAAACTTCAGGAACACTCTCTTTGTAGCATTGCTTGCCAATCAATTGCACACTATTAAGTAGTATATATATATATACCCTATAATGAATTGAACATTAATTATTGTGTCTATATATATAAACAAACATTATACAATTGAGATTTAAATTATTATTATTATTAATTTTATAATAGAATTCCTATAATGTTGGAAGATAAAGCTAATTAATTTTGCCAATTACTAAAAATGGTGGAAAATATTAGAGTAGACCGTTCTTAAGAATTGAAGTTTTATGCTTTGAATAAGAAAAAAAAAATGATAAATAATTAGGGAATAATACATAATGGAATAATATGTTCCTGCTCAACTAAGGACCCGATGCCAACAAAAAGTAAAATACTAACCAATAGATTTTTTTTTTGGGATTTTACCCTTTGGTTTCCATGAACTAATAGAGGTAATAATTTCTTATATATATATATATATATATATATATATATTTGATAAATTTAGTTCGAATTAGATATTGAATACGACACAAGGATAAAATTAAAAAATTAGTTTTAGTGGGTCAAAATTAAATTTTTTCTTATATATATTAAAGGGAATATTATACAAATATACTGCTTTTTGATTTTTTTTTTTTAATTTTACGGTTGATTTTTTTTTCATTTTTACTGTTTTTTAGTATATATTTAGTATATGTTTGGTATATGTGTAGTATATGTTTGATATATGTTTAATATATGTCGTATTTTTAAAAAAATATTTTTAGATATGCAGTATTTTTGAAAAAATATTTTTAGGTATGTAATATTTTTAAATTTTTTTTCTGATAGTAAAATAAAATATTTTTAATTGTTTGGATATTTTTGAGAAAATTTCTATATTAAATTCATGTAAAAAGCTAGATTTAAATGAGTTAAGTACCAAATTCTAATTCAAATTCTCTGTTTTTTATATTTAATTTTCTGTTTTATACATTTTTATGTGTCACGTAATTTTCTTAAAAAATATTTTAACAATCAATATGTTTTGAACTCATTTATCCGTATTCTAACATGTTATTGTTGCGATATATCTTCCAATGATTCAATTAATTGAATATGATTTATATATACAAATTAAGGTAAATGTTATTGGATTTTTTTTATCAAATTAAATACCAAATGGGATTATGAATAATTACGGCAACAATTAAATTTAATCTGTAAATTAAAGAATTTCATGAATCAAACTCAAAATTTTTAAATTTTTACGTAGTGAAAAAAAATCTAAAAGAATTAATAATTAAATTAAATCTCATGAATAACCCCACAAACAATTTAATTTCAGAAAAGCATGCAATACTAAACATATGTTAATTTATTATTGTGGGTGATATTCGGAGGGACGAATCCATGATCATCTTATTGGAGAAACGGGTAATTCTTATAAAATATGTTATAACTTTTTTTTTTTTTTTTAAACTTTTAAGTATATTATTTAATTTAATTTTTGTTAGTTAAATTTCACTTATAGTTTAAACTTATAAAGTTACAAAAAAAAATCAATAATATTTTATCAAAACTCATTATTCGGAAAAATTTAATATTTTTTATTTAAAAATTCAAATAAAATGAATAATATTAATATAATTTTATTTTAGTCTATGAAAACAAAATATAAAAATACTAAAAATATTATAATTAATTATTATATTTTCTACAATGTAAAAGGTGTATAGTATAATTTTTTTTTTTTGTGCTTTAATAGATTTTTTTATTATTTTGGGGTATAATTTTAATTATTTAAATTTAATTATATATACTTTTACAATTTTTTCTATATAATAAGCATGTTAAAAAAAAAAAAAGAGTTAGAGGCCGTCTCTGGCTATATTAAGCACATAGATTGAGTATTATATTGATTATTATCACACTTTGTTCTTGAGAGACGAGACTCTCTACTATATAAGGATGGGATGGGACCTTGGCATTGGCAGCTGAGCTGATGAGCTAAAATATGTTTCCCATACAAGGAGTTAAGCCATATGTAAGATTTAGTCTCTGAAAGGTTTCCTAATTGAGAGTCAAATTAGGTTTCATTAATTAAACAATTAATTCTTGGTTTGTATTATTGTTTGGTCAAAGTTAATAGCAAAGATATTAGTCAAAGAGCATATTTGAGTGCAATCCCATCACATTCACAGATACTCTCTCTCTCTCTTCCTACATGGATGGAAAATGGGACTATATATAAACTATGGGAAGCTTATTATTAGTGGGTTTTTTTCCTTTTTTTCTTCAAAATATTAAAGAATTAATAGAGATTTTATTTTGAGTCTTTATCCAAATTATATATATATATATATATATATATATATATATTATCCAATTATATATATTCATAAAAAAAAAATTATTAATAAAGTTTTATACATAAATATTTTCTAGGTCCATTCAAATATAATTTTTATTAAAAAATAATTTTCTCCATCTATCTAAAATTAATTTCTTGATTTCGTCTTCATATAATTTTTTTTTTAATATTTCTCTTAAATTAATGGAATTTCAACTAATTATATAAATTTGGAGTTGGTTTTAAGATTATCAAGTTATAAATTTAAGATTTCAATTAAAATTTAATTAACCAAATAAATAATATATTAGATAAGTGAGAGAAAAAGAAAGAGGGGATGGTGAGGGAGGGGGTGCTTGGTGAGAGGTCATTTCATCAACAACCATTAAACAAAATGGTATTCTATGATGCTTTGTGGGAAAAAAAGCAATGGGGGGAGAGAGAGAGATCCTATTCTTTTTCATCTGCACTGTTTGCATTGCAACTTGACAAAGTCCTTGTTGGAAAGGAGAGATACCCATTGCCCCCACTATGTGTGTGGGTCCTACTAAGAATAAGGGCCCCACCACACATATAGGCACATAAGAGAGTAATAAAGAGAGAGAAAGAGAGAGGGATTTATTTAAAACAAAAACTAGTGTAGCCCACTCAAGATCATCATGTGGGCAAATAAGATATCCTATTTTGGGAGGTATAAAGTAGCCAAACCCACCAAATAATTGGAGTTGAAGAAAGCTCCAGAGAAAATAGAAAATAGAATAAAAAAAAAAAAAGAGTTCTTGAGATGGAGCATTTCCTAAATGGACAGATTTCGGCCATAACATAGCGCCCAAAAGATCAAAAACTCCAATAGACAATCAATTTCATCCAATTAGCAATACAAAAGCTTACAATTTTTTTGAACCAGTAGTCTAAACATTGAACCACTTGTGCAACATGGCTCTATATTTGGCAACATCATCATGATGTGCTTGTAACTATTCAACTTATAAGGATCCCATTAACACATAATTCGGTATTGATCTTTATTTTATTTGTATTTATTAAAAATTAAAAATAAAATTTTAATATTATAAAATAAATATTACGATTTATAATTTCTTATTTAAATATTTTAAATATTAAGTAACGAGTGTTATCATCATTTAAATATATATTAAAAAAAAAAAAAGTTGTAATTCAAAAATTTCCTAATACCTTTAGGCTTTCGGTGACCTATGTGTGTAGGCTTGGTTACCAAAGTTGGTGGCTTAAACTTATTGAGCTTTTGATCATCATAAAAATGGACAATATGATTTCAAACAAATTCCTCAACTGAAATTTGGTTGGTAACAATGAAGGATGGACTCTTTTGTCTCGCCCCACCCACCTTTTCTTTGTCCTCTTTGTATATATAATTTAATAAAATAATGTGAACCCAACATGTCCCCTACTACAATGAGGAGATCAATCAAAGGGACACTTCTTTCTTCGTTTCTATATACCTCTCTTGAGACTTAGGCCAAAGGATTTTGAGTTGATATGACAAATAACTTAAGCCTCTTTGTAAAATTTGATTTGTTTTCAAAATGAAAAATAAAATGCAATTTCTGATATATTTCACATATATCCTTCATAGTTCATGATAAGAAATTCAAGTGTTTTATAATGTTTTTATATTTTATAATTTTATTTTAATGAAATTCACATTTAATTTTAAGATTGTCATATGATGTGGGTTAGATTTTAACCAGCTGTGAGATGTGCCTTACCGCTAACAAAATAGTTCGCATTAAGGCTTTTAACAATCCAATGAGTTAGTTTAAACCTAATAAGAAGACATTTGACATACTTATATAAAGTTTGATCATTGCCTGAAATTTATTGATTGCATTTATCCAATTTCTGCATTAATATTTTATAAATGTATTATTAAAATAAAATTTATTAATTTATACATAAATTTTATATTTATAATATATTAAAACTAAAATGGTCAAATTATGATGATAATATGCATAAATAAATAAAATATCAATTATTCAAAATATTTAACACCCATGAGTACAATAAATGGATAAATTGATGTTTAGCATTCCGCAGCATTATAATTCACCCAAAAATAAGTTAATTATTCTATGAAAAAGTGAATATAATAAAAGTAAATTAATATTTTGTATTAGATATATTTATATACTAAAAAAATGATATATATATTTGATTGAAAATATTTATTTACTTATAATTAATTGTAATTAATATGTTTTAATATTCACCGAAATGGAAACTATAATTTTTTTTTAATTGTTTGTTACAAAATCCAATGTATAATTTTGCAACTGTTTTTCTTAAGTCGCAAGTTTCATTTATTATAATTTTTAATGATTTGATCTTCTCTAAATGGTAAACAAGTCAATTTCCACTTAGGTGTTTTGGAACTTGATTAGGATAAACCTCCTGTTCTTATAAATACAAGTAGTGAGAAAAAGAAGTCATATCTTAAACATGAGAATGTTCTAATATATTGAACTTTATATTTATGCAAATGACTACTGCCAACAAGACAACTATTCCACAAATTAAAAGTGCAAAATAATACCTGAAGTTTATGGAAGAATATTTTTATTCCATAAACAAGTTACTTATTGGTACTCTTATAGCATAACTCATGACCATGAAGTGTCTTGGATCACGAAGTATGCGAGATCACATTATTGAGATGATTGATATTGCACTAAGGTTAAAGATATTGAAAATGACAATGGATGACTCTTTTATAGTATAATTCATTTTGAACTCACTACCTTCTTAGCATGGACCTTTTCAAATTAATTATAATATTATGAAGAAAAAGTAAAATGTTAATGAGTTATCCAGTGAGCTCACTCAAGAGAAAGCAAGATTGAAGAAACAATGAATCATTCTATCGACTTCCTCATCAAGAAGTTAGAAAAGGACTGAAAGTAAAAGCCAACAAATTTAAGAAAAAGAAGTCATCTACTAATGTTATCACTACAAGAAATGCATGAATCACCGACAAAATATTTCGTTAGTAATTGAACAAAAACCATTGGCAATATACATTACTGACGACATGTCAACAAAACTGAATTGGTCGATCAAAACCTCATTGGTAAATATTTACTGATGGAAAAAAGACATTGGTCGGTAATATACCAATGAAAAATCATTCAGTAAAGGGTTAGTAATTTACTAATGCCTTAAAAAATTCGTCGGCAAATGTTTGGTCTCTATAATTGTCGGTAATGTTTTTGTCAGTGATTTCGTCGTCAAATTGCTGTCACTAAATCTGCCGTTAATTGTTTAATATGATTTTTTTTTTAATTTTTATTATATTATATTATATTTAATATTATTTATAATATATTTTTATAATTATATTTCAATAATTTTAATTCATTTATTTATAAATTGATAATAAATGAAATTAATAAATTTAAAATAAATAGATAAAATTATAAAAATATATACAAATATTCTAATGAATATGCTAAAATTTATACAAAATATAAAGTCAGCTATTTAAGGTCTGTAGCATGCTCTGTATCATCAAAATCATATTGATTAATCAAATAATCGATATCGGATGCAATAGCATGATTGACACTAGTCTTGAGTTCACCAGTGAACTGAGGAGCATGAGTAGCTGGAATAAGAGGATGAGAAGCAGAAGCAGCAGGTTGAACTAGAGGAGATGGAAAATGTATCCCAGTGGATTTAGCAACCATATGTATCCATTCCTCTAACTGGTGCATACGATCTCTGTCACGCTGTATCTGCTCGTCCCGCTGTCTGAGTGTCTCCTAGAAATGACTCTCAACCTCATGTACATGCTCCTGTACGCGTCTATCTATCTCTTTTTGAATAGCTTATGATGTAGGAGATGGTAGGGTAGAAGAAAAAGAGCTGGCGCCTAGATGAGTACCATTGAACTGGGGGGACCTGAGAGTCGATGTTGTACACCCAACCCCTCGTAGACCCCCCAATAGCCTACAAATACAAATCATGCTTGTCAACAGGAGTAGACTCACTGGAACTTGGACTAGGCTGCAATAACTACACCCGAAGATTATTAATATCCTCATGTATTTTTAAAATTGAAGTAATATTAGTTCATGTTATCACATTAGAAAAACAGTTAGGTTGTCACACTATAATCCATATTTAAAAGCAGTTTATAAAAATTATTTAATATTGGTACTTACATGAACCTTTCTAGATTTGATGTCGATAAAAGTATATCCGTCGTGTCTCCTAGTGTGAGTATGGACAAAAAGCTCGACAGATAGGGGTTCGCATCCAATCTCTAAGTCTGTAAAACAAAGATATTTTTTATTAGTTTTAAATTCATGAGCATCTAATTACAAACTATTATCAATTTTATTAAGCATCACCAATCGTGCATTATATTGCGCATAAGATAATGATTCTCCTATATGTATGGATGGATCGATTCTTTGACCTCTAGTGTCTATTCCTTTCTTTTAACTGCTATGCTGAGATATCCGTTGGAATTCAGGAGAAGCCCATTGTGTATGCTAGCTCTCCCATGTTGTATCCAGTATCCATCGCGGCTTCTCGTTAGTTTTCATTTCCTTTAACATATCCTTGTATCACAAAGCAGTCTTTTTAAAGCAGACAGTACGAACTAAGGTGTTAATTGCTTGGTCCCATTGGCAATGTTTCTTTAAAAAACAATTGTAAACCATATAAATAGGAGTAAATTTATCAAAATTTGGCAAACATTAACAAGGGTATAAGTGAGAATTCATTGGTAAAGAAAAAAATTATATAACAACTCCATATAACACTTGAGCGATCATATAACAGTCATTTAATAAATATATAACAACTTTATATAACTTTTTACTAGTTTTCCTATAATTTGATTATAAACCTCCTAGTTAAAAATAAATTTAAGCACTTCTATTTTATAAAAAAATCTTAAACCAAGCAACCATTGAATACTTATTCAATTTTGCACCATCTGGGCTTTCGTGTTATATTCCCATCCGCCTAAGTAAATCAATCAACACATTCTCCACTCATTCAAGTCATATTATGGGAAATCATTCTAACATGCGTACAATTGAATATGTTCGTACCTGAAACTTATTCCAGTAGAAGTTTCTGGTGTCTTTAGATAATTTCTTCCATGTGTAACCATTCACATCGATCTTTTGCTCAAATATCTTCCGACTGATGCTGGAGCAGTGATCAGATAGCTCCTAACTACCAAAAAATAAATTAGTGGATTTGATTATAACTTTGCATATTAATAGAGAAAAAATATTATACCATATGAATATACCTCTTAGTTGTAGAGACAATGATAGTAAGTTTCCATATAGGCCGTGGTGGAGATGCAACATCGATAGTTGGTAGAGTTGGAGGTATATCATATGTGGATGATACAGTGGGTAGAGCTAGGGGTATAATTGGAGCTATGGATGATACAACAGTGGTCGTGGTCGGTGCAGAGGTCATAGGCAGTGGATAATGAGTATTTAGTATAGATGAGATAAGTGATACAAATGAAGATGGATCGGATGGCCTCACAATAGGATATGACAAAGATGTAGATGGACCATCTGGTACAGGAGGAGATGGCTGAGGTGGTGCACCAATGTCTAAATGAGGACTTATAACCCGTCATACACCTGACAGAGGAGGAGTCGAAGCACGTTGCGAAGTAAATGGAGGTAGTGTACCTCCACTGCGGCCACAGTTTGATGGAGTATCATTTCTAACCATCTGTATAACATGTAATTTTATTAGACATATTACATAATTGAACAAATTATACTATTATAAAAAAATAATATTTAATACATTTCAATAAAGGTACACTATAACAATAAATGTATAATTCATAAAGTACAAATTATTATAATTAGCTTGGAAATCCACTAGTCACTATCGCTATATTTGGTTTAATTTCATCAAGAGTTCATTTCATTTGTAAATAATTTTTAAATAAAATTCATTTGCAAATAAATTCTCATATTTGATATATTAAATAATAAATATAAAATTTATTTCAAATGAAATGAATATTGTGTTTGGTAGAATTCTAAAATTCATTTTAATATTTTACTTGATAAAAAATACCTTTATAAGTGTATTATTTATTTGCTTATTTTTTTTAAAAAAATTTCATATTACATTAATAAAAGTACAAAGTTAACGCATAATATTCTTTATTTTATTTTATTTTTCAATGCATATTAAAATATAATTTAATGATAAATACATATATAGTTTGTATTAGGTTGAATTCTTCCTATCATGCTGAAAAAGAAAAAAAATATATTTTAATAATTTTATAAATTGGCATTAAAATATCTCTTATAATTTATAATGAAAATCATAATAATAAAAAAAACTGATTTTAGGGGAAAATTATTAGCTAATTTGAGCAATTCATTAATATTATGTATGTACATATTCGATTTTTCATTCACGTGAAATCTTCAATGTTGATGAAGATTGAACAAAAACTTTACTATTGTCATGTGTACAAAGTAATGCCCAATTAGCACCCTCAAAATTCCCAATCTCTCTTGTTAAAAACCTGTCAATTCTTTGGTTGTATGGGGTTAAAATAGTCAAAGTAAGCCATAAAAAATAATTTGAACAGAAAAGAGTAAAATAAAAAAGAGAAAATAGTAATTTTTAAAAAATAAAATAAAAAAATATTATGTATTCACTTGGGATTGACAAAGGAGAGTAAAATATAAAAATTAATAATGGTATTTTAATTTTCTAAAATTTATTATTTTAAAATTATAGAATTTATTTAAAAATATTAACTATTTTGATAAAATTTAGTTTAGTTATTTCCAATTCCACATATTTAATTATTTAAAATTTTAAATGAATTTGGATTTAATACAAATACAAAACTATATATTTATAAATAAATTTTATAAAATTTTATGCAATTCATTTATATCAAACAAGGTGTATCAATATATTCATTTTCATTTCATCCAATATTTCTTCGGATGCTTTTGTATATGAATCTCTTCTTCTAATTCATCATCAGCTTTATCTATTTTAATGAACGAATTATTTGGATCATTTAGTGATTCAGGTGGCTCGGTATCTGTAATTTCACATCAACTTCATTTTTTTGGAATGGTGCTTCAGATGATTTCTTATTATCCACAGTTTCGTCCTTATCTAACTTTGATTTTACATATTGTCCACCAATATGCTTTATCCCTTTTCAAACTTGGATAAGGTACGTAATATACTTGACAAGTTTGCATTAACAATATAAATGGTTCATATCTATTAAATCTCCTTTTATGATTAATAGATACAAGGTTATATTTATTATGCACTTTCATGCCACATTTGATATATGATTAAATCAATCACACTTGAATAATATAGTTCTCTTGATTAGACGGGCATGGTATTTCAATTTTAACACCTCTATCAACTTACCGTAATAGCTATAAGAGTTTTCACTGTAATTAGATCTCTTTATACAAACTCTGTTATTCATCGTTAACCTATGAGAACCATGTATTTCAGTATGAAATTTGTATCCATTAACAAAGTACACCCGATACATTATCATTGTTTTTAATAGACTTTTAGTTAGGTCTAAGATGAATTGGTTTGTGATGTCATTTTTAGGTTCTTTAGCCTATATAAGTAAGAAACAAACAAGACAATACATTCAAAACCTAATCACATAATAATTATAAATTTAACCTAATGAACAAACTTTTATTATGTAATACTTACAAATGACTCGAACCAATTTGAAAATTCTGATTCTAATTTAGCATCAACTTCTTATGTGGATATGTTTGGGGTATATTGCTTCAATGTTTGAATGTATTTATTTCATAACAATTCAATATATTAATAAAATTAATACATTAATTGTTATTATACAAACTATTAATATAATTAAATAACTGACTCAATATATTCTGAAACTTCATATCAATTTAAAAGAATGTAAGTTTTAGCTGCCTTATATTATACTCCTAGATTGACTAAATATCTATCAAGATGAGTGAATATTGACTAATTTCCAGACAAATTATCCCCTTCAACACTTGCGCTGCAATCATTATGAGGTACTTTTCGATGTCTTGTGAAAACATGTAGCTCAAAATAGTACGAGCAAAAAGATGACGACTCTTCAACTAAATATGTATTGCATATTGAACCCTCCACCTTAACTTTATTTTTGACATTATATTTCAAATGTTGCAGAAATTTATATATTGAAGACATTATATTGGTAAAATAATTAACAATTAACAATTAACATTTATCTAAATTAACAATTAACATTTACCTCTCAAATGGATACATCCACCGATACTGAATAAGTCTAACTACTCTTGTTTCATATGCGAGATGCACAATAAGATGTTCCATTGAATAAAAAAAACTAGGAAGAAAAATACGTTCTAATTTATATAAGATTAGGGGAATGCTTTTTTCCAACTGTGTTATGTCCTTAGTCCTAATGATCTAAGCGGTAAGTTCTTTAAAAAACAAACTCAACTCCATAAGTGGTTTCCAAACATTATTCGAAAAAAGTTCTCGAAATGCAATAGGGATAATTATTTGTATGAATATATGACAACCATGGCTTTTCATACCAAACAACTTAAACTTCCACATATCAACACATCTACCCAAATTTGATACATATCCATCAGAAAAACGGAGTATTTAAGCCATTCACATAAGACTTGTTTGCTTTGTTTGTCCAACGTATAACAAGGCTTAGGATATTTCCCTGTTGCAACATTTTGTTCTAATTCGGGTTGTCAATAGAATTGCTTAAGGTCTTCCCTCGACTTAGCATTATCTTTTTTTTTTTGCCTTTTATGTCCATATATGTATTTCTCAAACACATTTTTTTTTATGTGCATGATATACAAATTATGCCTAATTAGGTTCGTTGTCACGCCACAACTCTAGTGGTGCGACGGTCTTAGGGCAAGGGTAGGCTTAAGGCCACCATAAACCCATAGAACTCTTATATCCTGGATCTTATACACATTCATATCAAATATGGATATCATTCAATATTCATTTCTATGATCCATATAAGCATAATTTATATCTTTATTTTTATCATTTCATAATTTCCTCTTGTTCCTTACTGATCAAAAGATGTATCCCACATCACTAAGGAACAAGGGTAACCCAAAAGGTAACAATTTATACATCAA